>JAOXNG010000031.1:56506626-56519780 GCA_028566535.1 Scolopax minor
GAATCATAGGCAGATAATGCTGTTTCCAAAGAATATCTTGCCCTTAATTTTGTCTCAGTGCTGATGGGCATCAGTGTGAAATGGAATATAAAATACTACTAGTGAAATGTCTGCAATTCTCTTTTGACAAAAGATAGTATATAGTATAATTGTGTTTCTCTAGGGCTTTTTATGTTCCAACTACATGACATTTTTGAACCTTATGTGGAGGGAGATCTCTACAACTACCTGAAAGGAGGTTGTAGAGAGGAGGATGTCATTCTCTTTTCCCAGGTAACAAGTGATGGGACAAGAGGCCTCAAGTTACACCAGGGGACATTTACATTGGATATTAGGAAAAAATGTCTTCACTGAAAGAGTTACCAAACATTTGAATAGGCTGCCCAGGCAAGTGGTTAGTAAGCCAAACAAACTGTTATTCTGTACCTGTATAGGAACATATTGCAAGCATCTGGTTAGTACATCCTGAGTGTGTATGTATGAGTTGATTTCCTTCAAGTCCACCTAGCAGAATTCGGACACTTTTTCATCTTTCTACCAAACATAGATCATACTGTTTTCCTACAGTGGATATTTTGCAAGCAAATCTCGGCAGTATCATAAAAGTGGAAAGTTATGGTCAGAAAAGGACAATGGTCAAACTACCATAAAAAGAAACTTACGTCTTTTTTAGAGTCCTGTGATAGTCAAGTACAGAAGTTGCACTGCTTGGTGACTTCTGTTTGTTCATCTTTTTGAAAAATAAACATGCCCAGAGGAAAAGAGAGATCTCATGTCAAAGACAATGGCAGATACTTCAACAACTGCTTAAAGCTTCCTAATTTTAGGACAGAAAGGATACATGTCAGAATATACTCTTCTCATCCTGGAAGTTAATTTTCCTGCTGTACTATCCAGTTACAGAGAAATGTCTTAAGAGACCTCAGAAGATCAAAAGCATGTGATGATTGGTTTTGGCTGGTTGTTGCAGCACAGAATTTGTAGTGAATTGCCCAGAATTACCGTGGCCTAATACCTTTACACTGCCTGAAGATGTTACCTAAATCAACCTCCTCAGCCTTGGAGGAGTGCCCTGATTCTTCATTATTCTTTTCTGTCCTTTCTACATCTCATCAGTTTAATATCACAAAGTCATAAATTTTATATTATTATTAACACTTCTTTAGTTTAAACTTGAGACCGTGTTCTCCTAATTCCTGTATGTCATGCAGGCCTGTTCCAGAGCTTCACTGACATTTCTCTCAATGAAGTAAGTATCATCTGGTGGAAGTCTATTTTACATAAAAAGACTACAGCTTCCACTGTGGCCTCTGAAACTGCATTTTTGCAAAATCCACTGTCAAGATTCAGCTAGGGGACAGGCACAGACCCTGCAAAGAGTCCATGTGGAATGCTTTAGCATATTAAAACTTTTTTACTAGATTCTAAGTGATAATCTGTATTGACAAAAGCAAGAGTAAAATACAAAATGACTGGGGTAAAGTCAGTAATGGGACAGTAGAGGTGAAGGACATGCTGACAATCCTCTCTCTGTGTTTGACTTCCTATATAAAAATTGCCACAGGCATAGTCCCTCACCTTCTTAGACTCTAAGAAACATCTTTGCCATTGTTTTCACTGTGAGGAAAAGGTTTATTGACTCATCAGGAGAGAAGGAAAAGGGGAAAAGCATGATTTGCATAAGCTGCAGAAGTTGCACAACATTTCTTCTTAGAGATATGAGCCATTCTTAAATCCCATGTCCCTAGTAAGGTAATTGCACTTAAGGCTCAATCTTGAAACTCCTGAATTCAGTTAGAAAACTCCCACCCACATTTACTGTGCAAGATTTGGGTTGCAGAGCAACAGGTCCTCTGTAAGTCTATGCTGTTAAGTATTTGGGATACCGCAGTTAAGAAAAAGATTCTGGTTTACATTGCATTATATTGTGAATCTAAGTAATCCATATAGAAGCTACAAGACTAATTCAACTAAAAAGAAAAACAAAACTTTGTCTGTATGGTTTGAGGCATGTGTTCTCTAAAAGACAGTGTCAAGTAATTGGAAAAAAAAAAAAAAAGAAAAAAAAAAAAGGAAGTCCAAAAGCTGAGCAGTGGATAATAAAATTGTCCTTCCCCAAGAAATCTATTTCCATTAGACAATTATTTTCTTGAAGGCACAATAGTTCCACAGACTTTAAAACTAGTATTATTGGACAGAGACAAATAATTAAATAACTTGCAATTTTCCATACAAAGATCTTAAAGCAAAATGTTTTTATTTAAGTTTTCTACATACACAATGATACATGTAACACCTTACAAAGCATATCATTACACACAGCTTCAAAATATTATGTATAAACAGCACAAAATAGAGATTTATAGGATCAAGTTTAGATTTCTTAACAAGTTTCCTTGAACAGTGCCTTCTTTCTGGTCAATGATATTTCTTTGATAATACCAGCATTTCACAAAACAAATTGGAATATGTTGCTCCTGCCTATCTGATAAGGATTTTCTTCCAACACGCAGCCTAAGGTGCGCAGCTCTCAAACCAACTGGCAAGTCAGCAGAGAACTGCAGTCTGAAAGGCAAATGCCTGCCAAGCAGCACACAATGTCTTGTACACAGGTCACAGACAGTGAAACTACCTTCGTGGTGGGACTTGTTGCTGCACAGTGATGGGAACAGACAGGATCTGAGAGGTGGTTTCCAGCCCTTTAGACCATGCTTAGCTTTGCTGCTGCGAGATGTTCCCTGAGAAATCAGAATTACCCACAGTTAGGAGATAACTGGTAATATCAGTCCCACTCTGTAGGATTTTGAACTCTAGATACAAGTGATCTTTAAATTCAGATTCAGTCTCTTCTCTCCAGCTTGCATTTTTCTCATCCAAGCATGGAAAAAACTTTTAATTTACAAAAACTGTAATTCCTCAGGTCCACTTCCAAATAAAGATAGGATCTCCATGGACCAATGTATGTATTCATATGGATTTCTCTAATAACGGCTAGTATCAATAGACATCCTCCCTTCACCAGTTTCAGTGAACACCTGTGGACAACAGCAGAGCTGTATCTCATCTGCATCAACAGAACAGAATCACTTGTCACATTGCTTTAAGCTAATTTGCATCTTACTCATCACAATGCAAAAGATGAAAAAAACTTCATTCCTGCCCTCTTTGTGATGCCTCTAGCAAGGCTGACTTGGACTAAAAATCTATGGTGGTTGAGAAGGGCTGATTCTTACTGCCATAAATGCCTGAGGACTCATCCTGTATCTGACCTGAAAGTCAGAAAGTCTTTGATTTTGGACAAGATACCAATCTTCTCCTACGTGCAAAATGAGAGTGCTAATACTTGTCTGTGCATAAAAGAGGGAGAATTTAATTTCTGGAGATGACTGTAAAAGCGAGCAATACAAAATCAGTACCAGAAGCAACGAGCCTTAAGTTTTGACCCAGTTCAGGAGAAGCACAGCTCCTGCCTACCTACATTACCAAACATCAACTCCAGAAAAGAGGAGAAATGAGTGCAGACAACTCCCACAAGTTCAGGAGATAGCTTTCAACTACAGGAGGCAGCCAAAATAGTGGCCAAAGAGCTGTCTTGCTAAGTATTTTGGAAATCAGAGTACAGTGGATAATAAGAATGTGTGTTTATTGAGGAGTTTGCATCCATGATCCACACTGTTTTTATAAACACTAATAACACTATGAAGTTGCATTTCAGACAAGGGATTAAAGGTGACTGGGAGGGTGGTTAAGTGACTTGCCTTGAAAGAGTTACAGGACTCCTTATTCCCATTGCCCTGCTCTGACCTCTGAGCGAAGCAGCTCAGACTCCACAGCACCGGTTTAGCTCTCACAGGTCATCCTCTGCTGAGGAAAGATAAGTTGGCAGAAACTGCTCGGGGATCTTTCAGTTCTGCCAATCCTCTCTGCCCTGCTTAAACCAACACTAACAGAATAATAGAACCGGTTTTGGCTCTCTGATCCAGGGAATTTCCCACTTCAACATGCTCACGCTCGAGAGCCCATTTACTGAAAAAAGAGCAAGAAACATGTTTTAAAAGGTACTGGGTCTTTCCAGGCTCCTGTTGATGAGATCCTGTCATTTCACAGTAACAGCAATGTTTTGTGAGCTCACACAAAGTCACACAGTGTTGGTTTTATTCCTCGGTGCTTTCTCCCCATTTTTGCTAGGGAAGTGCTGCTTCCTTAGCATTTTGTTTAGGTTTTCTGCTTATCCCTGGTTTTTCTCAGGGCATTGTGCAATTTCATAAGGACAATCTAATCTGTTTTGGAGTAATGGTAATAATGTTGGTTACCAAAAATCAGTTGTGACTGTAAGCATGTTAGCATGATTGGGCTGCCACACAAAACTTAAGGGCTTCTTGTTGCTCTAACCAATATTTAAAGAGATTTGAAAGAAAAGCATCAGAAGTTTCTCCTTGCAAGAGTGCCAAAACTAATTTTCAATATGGACACTAAAGATGCCCTGATTTCAGGTAATTGAATATTTAACTACAAAATTCTCCAGAAATTTTTAAGAGACAATGCTCAGCTACAAACTTCCAAATTATTTCATGTGACACTATGAATTAATAAAATTTTATGATTAATTATAATCTTCATTTCATTAAATGAACCTCTCTCAAGTAAAAGATTGCACAAAAATTATAATTTCCAGATATCCATTGTTAACACTCCATTGGAAAGAATGGTAAAGCCCACACCTTTCTATCATCTTGTTAGTCTTTACAGCTACTAAGCAAACAAAATAGATGTGTTCAGACTTGAGGATGAAAAAATGAAATTATCTTTATAACTAAATGTTGAAAAACCCCTAAATCCTGGGGGTTTTATTGCATGCCCAGATGAGCTTTTATCTATGTCCATATCTTCAACCAGTATAAGCCTCCAAATAGTTGAAAGGCAAGCGAAATGAGAAACTCAGAGATCAAGATATAATTTATTGGATTCTTGGATTTTTAAAAGGGTGTTTTCTCCTGTGCAAGTCTAACTTCTTACCACATTAAGAAGCTGGACTCACATTTTTGTATTCACACTAAAAAAGGGTCATGTTATGGGTAATTCAGGATGCAGAAATTCTGGTAATTCACGATGCAGAAACAAGAGTGATGATGCACATTTTTGAACTGAGCAAGAGGCAGAACCATGTCCACTCAAAAGCAGAGCCTGCACGGTCAAACTAGCAGTGATTCAGCAGCACAGAAAGGTCCCTTGAGTAAGGAGCAACTCCTACTTTGTGTCAGCCACCATGAATGTGAATACTGGAATCCATCCTTCTCAGAGGAAGGCAAAATGAGAGCAAAGCACAACCCTGCTCGCCTGTTACCTGGAACCAACTGTACCATGCACGTTGTGATATACCAATACTGAGAAAGGATGCAATGGCTTTCTACAGTATTAATTTCCACTGAACTTCCACTTGATCTGACACGGTAGGCAGGGGAGAGAAAATGTGTGGAGACAAATAGAAGCTCAAATTAGAACCAATGTTTCTGTGTCATTACTTCTGTGACTTGGGCAAAACAAGCACTTTTGAAAAGGTTCAGTACCAACAGCTACGATAACTGTACAGTACTGAACTAGTACAGTTTCACACCACCCTAAGGGCACTGCTGCCAGGAAATCACCCAGCAAACGAACAGAAAAGCACTCTCTTGCCTCAGTCAGACACACGATTGCAAAAGTTCCTGGTACGAATCAATACTTCTGCACAAACAAAAACTGAACACGCTACTCCAGTACAGCAATATTCCATGCTGTACCATGCCTCTTCAGGTGAAAAAAGGCAGAGAGACCTGAAGAAGGCCAAAAAAACTTAATTACTTTGAACCAATGTTGAAGGACACTTCCCAAAAAATTCCCTCTTCCTCTCTCTATATACAAGAACTAGAAGTAATTTCCTTTACGCTTCCCTCCAATGAGCTTTAAGAAGTCCACTTTTAGCTGTTTAACACTACCAGCTTGTTGTTTGGTTACATTTTGAGATCAGGTATGAAACAAACTACAGAGAAGCAAAGATTCAGTATCATTTGCTTGTGACACCGTACCATTTCCTTTCATTTCCTCACTCCTAGCTACGTCCTCACAGTGGGGACAGAAAGACAGTAACCAACTGCTGCAAAGCCCTCAGCAAGGTGTTACTGTAAGGCAGCAACAGCAAATGCTCAGGGGACAAATGCAGGTAGTCAGACTGGTCTAACTGGGTTACATGAGGGTAAAACTTACAACTATCACTAAAACACGTGGTATGTAATGTAATGGTTTTGTTGCTTAGCTGAGATGGCCAAAGAGCATCCCATGTACTGATGATGCCTTGAGTTTTGACATTTTCTTTTCAAAACAAAATTCAAAATTTACCAAAAAAAATAAAAATTCAATTTTCTTTTTCTTGAGTTTTGTCATGTTCTTTTTGTCTCATTTATGAGACAACTGTCTTGTATATGGCATCAAAGAAAATGAGTTGCATGTTTCATCATATTAATTGCAGGAGTAGAAAAGGACTTAAAAATCAATGTTATTGTTATTCCTTGTAACTAGGGATTATGAGAACATTAAGACCAGACAAAAGGGACCTCCTATACTACTGAATTTAAATCCAATTTTGTTTGGCAGTAAACCTTTCTATTACAATATATTCTGCACTCTGGCATACAGTATTGTAATTTTCTACATAACTCAAGTAGATAACTACAAATTATATTTAATTATCTTAAATCTAAATAAGAGCTTATGGTGAGTAAAGGAGGGGAACTTTCACACTCAGTGCTGGACACACAGTAGTAAGGTGGATGGTAATGAGGCAAGTCATACCACTTGTCATATCTTGCCTGTTGCTTGGAAAGGAAAGTGATGTAAGTGGCAACAGAACAACCCCTCTTCCACCAGAGCCTTTATGATTTTTGAGCTCTCACCAGGAGTATGGCTCAAAATCCCTGAAAATCTGCATTCCAGATAACCTCCTCCCTTTATTGTTGACTTTGGGATTGTGACAAAAACAAGATATAAAATACTTTCCAAACTGAAAAGTGAATTTGCATTAGATGACTGTTTGAAATAAGCTTATTCTCATGAACATGTGCTAGTGCTGGAAAAGTCCCAGCATTTAGAGAGAATGAGGCAATAAAATCAAAGTGGATAAATATAATGAAATGTATAAAGATAGAAGAAAAATAGAAACACCAATTACTTTTTGTTTGTTTTTCCCCTCAAGGAATTTAGATACTTCCAATCTAAATAAAAATTGATACCATATCAGAACTAGTTACAAAATGACAGGGCACTAGGACAGTGAAACAGCAACAAAAAAAAAGATCAAGCTGTATGCCATTTTTAAAAGTTCTAGTTTCTGTGTTCCCAAGAAGTACTGAGTGAATGCTAACAATCGTGGGATGCATTCACAAGAGTTCTGTGGTGAATTCCTACATATAAAACCCCTCCAGACCGCTGGATCTTTGCAGTTGGTTCATGAAGAGAAGTATTAAAGAGTACCATTCTTTCTTTTCCACCTGCAGTACAGTGCTCTAGTTTCATAGGACCATCTCTCATTTTATTCTCAAAAAAAAATAATGAATTAAAGTCCAAAAATTGAAGTGTCCCTCACAATTACTCTTTTCCCATCACGTGTTCTGAATAATAATTTATGCAATAGATATTTCTACTGTTACATCTCCACTGTAAATTATTTTGATTATGTTCTGGAAACAGTCAGCATGCTTAAGTCTGGTTTCTTAAGATCTTGGGAATTTGTTGGAGAGAGAGTGGCAACACAGCAAACAGCAGCATTTTCTAAAATCAGGCAGAATGCACAAGCTCTTATTTGTCTATTTGAGAACTGCCAACCCTTGAAACTTGTTCTTTAGCAGCATGCCTCAACATGACCATTCAAAATCCCAGCACACATGGAAACTCTCACCTTTGCTTTTTCAAAGCACAAGTGATTTTTCAAAATGCTTATTTTTATCTGCCCTGGAATCTCAAAACAATAAACTCTGTGGAACTAATTCTGCCACAGCTTTGCAAATAATCTACACTTATGTGCACACAAATTGTGAAGGGTTAAAAATTATTGTTATAAATTGCGATGCTTAGTTTTTAACATGTCTGAGGCCATTCTGGGTTTGGTGACCTCCAAGTCTGGAATTCTGTTTTGGAAATGATGTTGTAAAATAGGTTTATCCCTTTTCTCCTCTGACAAGTCAGAAAAACTTAGGAGGTCACTGTATACTTTACTGAAATACTCTGTACCCAAAGGGAAAAGAACTGAACTGAAAGCCAAAAAGTCATGAGTCCTGGCTGCATACTAATCCAGAATACAGCCAAGCCTCTTTTCACTGTTTTGCATAGAAATCAACTTCTAGGTCACACAAAATCCCACCAAAAGGACCTATGAGTAAATATCTAAAAGGGACAGAAAAAGAATGGGAGTTCAGAGCTCCATCCCATTTTTAACAACTACTGTCAATGTAATTAACTCAGAGAAGTTGCTTTCAGAATAAATACAAAATTTATTTTTACTAATAAGACTAGAGAAATGCGTCCTTATTCTTCATCTTTAGCTTAATTTTCTAAGTTTCACTTTCTCTCCTTTGTCCCTTAGAAGAGTGGACTTCCACCTGCCTAGATCTCCAAAGATCTCTGTGCCTAAAACTTAGATTATTTTTCCAGCATAATACAAGGTATTTCCTCCCTCTGTGAAGTTTCCAGTCCCTTCATTATGTGATGGCACCCTAACAGTTATCTGTTTCTCACCCATATATTAGTATTCATTGTGACCCTTGAAGTTGGCCAAAAGAGTTTTCCTTTAAAAAATGATACTTTTTCTTTTAAGAACAAGTCCAACATTCATAGGAGTTTGTAAAGAGGAGCACTAGTAATAACTAGGATTTTTTTTTTTCAGCATCTGAAAAAGCTGCTGAAAAAGAATCTGAAAAAGAAAACAACTTGATAAGTGAAATATGACTCATGGAGATGCAGAAACAAGAGAGAGAGAAGAAAACACATGGACACTTCCTGCTTTCTCAGATAGCAGAAATACATGCTCAATGTAATACTTCATATGTTCAGAAGAAACAGCTAGTACAGACTTGCAGCACAGTTTTGGTATCAGGACAGACCGAGGGTACAAACAGCATTTCAGAAGGTGCCACTGCCTGACATGACTTATACTGACCTGTAATTTGAGAGCGGACATCATCCATATCATTCTGTAGAACCCATCCAAACCTATACAATAGACCACAGCTGCACCACCTGACATTCACAGATACACTCCATGTTTTATGGATACTATGGTGAGAGGAACAAAGGAACATAACTACAGGTGAAATAACATTAAATGCACATTAAAAGTTTCCTCTGTACATGTTCATTGGGTATACAATGTGTCCTATCTTTCAAGGCTGCACGCTACTTCTGAAGGATGAAAAATGTGAAGACTTACAACCCTGGCCCTCTCTTACCATCATAATTTTCTTTAGTGACTCTGACCTATGGAGTCACTAAAGCTATGGCAGACAAACATGACCCTCGGTACACATTACAGTACACATAGATTTGCACAGATTAAGAAGAAATTTAACATTTTGCTTGAATTTAAGAGGGAATTTTCTTCCAGTTTCACTGATGGCCCTTTTTCATTCACTTTCTTTAAATGTCTCTGAATTAGGGTTTTATTTTCTCCTGGCTTATGTGAGCACAAATCAAGAGTAACTCAAGAGAAGTTGCTAAAGATGTAAACCAATGCAAAACTTGTTATAGGAGGATTTAAGGCATTGACCTGGCGCAAAAGCAAACTTATAAAAAACAAAGTTTCAGTCTAAGTAACATTTGCACTGAAAATTAATTTACTATATCGGACCAGTTACTGTATGCTTCATTCTACTATGTTCAGCTAAACAAGCCAGGAAAATCATGAAATGCTTTAGGCATACACACAACCTAGTATCATACGAAAGACTTTGCCAGCCAAGAGTTTTTGACATTTTTTTTTTAGCTGAACACAGCTTTGAAAAATCTTTGATCTTTAATTTATTCCCCAGTCTGTGGGTGGATATATATAAACTGAAATAGTGAGGAAAAAAGAAAAAAGAGAAAAAGAAAAAAAAAAGCTAAGCTATGACTTGCAATGCTTGTTGCTATCATACTTATTTACCTAAGACAAGGCCAAATTTAACTTGACAAAAGGCTACATCTGGCCCTAATTCAGTTTCACTGAATATTAACAAAGAGCAAGCAGCGAGCGCTCAAGTACTGCACACACCAAAATTCAAAACCATGATCTAAAGAAAACTTTCCAAAAGATTCAGACACTAGCTTCTCTCTGCTTTTTACTGACCATAACTGTCAACAGGAGCAGAGTTAAGTCAGGGAAAGACACTCCCCATCACTTTCTTCACTAGGACTGAGGGTAACATAAACATGTAGGTTATTCACCCAGCCGCAATGAGCCTTCCAGACCACATTTCATCACCATACCTACAAGAGCTGTGGGATCTCAAGCCTAAATTTGGAATCAGGATACTATCTAGAGGGGTGATGGGGGTGGGGTGTGGGTTATATATTCTTTCTAAACATTATTCTTACAAGACTTTGGCTTCTTATAAAAATGTAGATTTAGTTTTATGCTCTTCTGTTGGCCTATTAGGTTTTATAAAGAGCTGGCCAATGCATTCTTACTTTTCATATCTTATGAGAGAATTTGCATGTCTTATAACCCTAAAGATGAAAATATTCTGCTACCACTGACATGCAAGAGAAACACTGCACAGCAATAAGGGGCTGCAAGTTTTACTTAATTTAGGGCAACTAAATTTTAACTTAGAGCAACTAAAAACAAGCAGGCATTCCTTCTATCACTTATCCTTTCCTTTCAGGACAGAGCCAAAAATAAACCTCATGTCACTAAAGAAAATACATAGATAGCATCTTGCAAAGCATCAAGAAAATGGAAATGTTATGGAGCAAATGAGGCAATACCGACGACATCTGTGTATGAGGCAACAAGACAAAGCAACTAACAACGTTTATAAGCTCATCAGCTGTTAAAATATTTGCTCTCTAAAGACTACAAAAACTAACAACAAACTCCTTACACTCCATGGGCTCTCAACTGATGAATATTTGAAGCAATAAATTGAATTCCAGATTCTGACCCTAGCTTACATCCCTCAGAGACCCACAGAGTTTGGCCCACAATACTGATTTTTTTCTTGAAAAGCACAAACCTATAAGACTTCTGCTATTTATTCTGTAGAGAAAAAACTCAAGCTGTCTCATACCCTAGACAGTAAGTTTCTTAGAAAACACATTAAAAAGAAAAAAATCAACCTGAAACCAGGCATCAAAACCAACACAACACACAAAAGCATGGCAGCAACACTGCATTTAAGGCTGGGTTTCCATCTCAGCAGTTGGTCAGCATTTAGAAAAGCACAGTCATTGTAAGCCGTATTCAGGTGAAGTATAAATACATATGGCCTCTCCCTAATGGACTAACACTTTCTGTAAAATAAAACCAAATTTAGCTTAGCCTGGCCAAAGTATGCCCCCCAAGTATGCCAGCAAAAAGGTTGTCATTACTCATACACACTGTCATCCAGGGACATATCGGGGGAAAAGCCAGCAGTGTCAGAATGCATGTGTATGAATACTGCATAACTTAAAAATTATGTTTAAGAATTAAAGAGGAAAAAATGGGATCTTATCAGAATAGATAAGAAACATGCATTTAGCCAGGCAGAGAAATAAGGTTTTGTCTAAGAGCAAGAGATGTAGGGGGAAAAGGGGAAGAGAAGGGCTTAAAAAGCAAGTTTTAATTCTGCAAAGTCCCTTGTCCTATACCATAACAGCATTCTCTAGAAAAGCTACTGCTATTGCTGTCTTTAATAAGCAGAAAGCTGGTGACAACTATCCATCACTGCGATTGTTTCAGCCCACCGATCCCAAAATTACTCGAGAAGTTCTTCCCACCTGGAAAGATGCAGAATGGAGACAGAGGAATTCCGTTCTCATCCCCTCATGCCCTGCTGTAGCCTCTGTGCTTCCTGAACACCACCTGCTTCACTTGTAAAGCAACACGGTCCAAGTGCGTTTTGTCAAACCTGTGTCCCTTTGTATACTTAATGGGAGGAAACTAGAATTAATGTTTAACAAAACTAACAGTAGCAAAGCCTTTCTCTGCAATCAGACATGCTGACTTTGAAGGGACAGGTGTGTGAGAAATCTGGCAAGCCAGAAGTTTCCTCTTGGTTGCCCATGACTTGGCAAAAATATTCATTTGTTTAGGTATTTGTTTTAAAGTTGCAGGAAGCAACAGTTTATAATTCATTCCTGAACCTCTGAACAGAGAAAATCCAGCTGCCTGTTGCTATCAAACTCAAAGGAGTTATACCATGTACCAAAGCACACGAACCCAGCCACAGTGAACAAGCCTGACAGACTCAACACATATCTTCAAGTCCACATCGGCGACAGTACCGTTTGACAGGAAAAGGAGAGGTTAGAAATCCACATTAAAATGCTTTCAGGTCTCTGCCAACAGTATCAAACAGACTCAGGCTATCTGCCATCTCCCCTATTTGCCTATGTTGACATAAAGTGATTTTCCAAATCAGCAGCAAATCAAGGGGGTAGAGGTTTCATGTGAGCAGTTTGATTACTGGGCATTTGTTCAATTATCTGTACCAACAAATCCTCTTGTAGCCTCAGCTGCTGCGCAGCCATACAGCTGCATCAAAAGCAGTGTGGTTGAGCAAGGAGATTCTGCCCCTCTACTCCCATCTGATAAGAGCCCACCTGGAGTACTGCATCCAGCTCTGGAGTCCTCAGCATAAGGAGGATGTGGACCTGCTGGAGCAAGTCCAGGTGAGGGCCATGAAGATGATCAGAGGGCTGGAGCACCTCTGCTGTGAGGACAGGCTGAGAGAGTTGGTATTGTTCAGCCTTGAGAAGAGACCTTGTAGCAGTTTTGCAATATCTAAAGGGAGCCTACAAGAAAGGCCTTGCACTTTTTACAAGGACATGTAGTTACAGGACACGGGCAATGGCTTCAAGCTAGAAGAAGGTAGATTTAGATTAGATATCAGGAAGAAATTTTTCACTATGAGGGTGGTGAGACACTGGAACAGGTTGCCCAGAGA
>JAOXNG010000031.1:56537516-56562479 GCA_028566535.1 Scolopax minor
CTTTCCAATTATTTCCTGGAGGAAAAAAATAAAAGTGGTGAAATTAAGATTGCCATATGATTTCAGGATTGATACTACTAGAAGAGTTTTGGGGCGTTCAGTTGCTGAAAAACATTTTGCCTGAGCGGGAGGAGGTAGATAGCCTCTGGGACCTGAGGCTGGCATGAATGGAAGAGCTCCAAACTCAGGAATGAGGGAGAAAGTTGGCAGGTAGTTGTGTAATCACCATACTTGGTCCTAATATACAGTAAAGCAAAATCCAATTCAAGTGAAAACATAAAATCCTAGAGGCTCTGTTTCCCTAAAAAAGAAGCTAGTAAGCGTGGTTAGAACTACAGACAAATATGCAATCTTTCCAGACAGCTATGCATAAAATCTTGTACCTCATCCACACAGATACTGGGGTAAAATCAGTAAGAAATACCAGATAAGCATAGCCGGTCTCTGTCTTATTCATTTTCCTATTCACAGCAGTATCACGTTATGCAACACACAAAGTTGCCTCGCTTGAAACACACAGTTACTCTGGGAGTATATTGCTATTAGTTTCTCGGGGATTTCCTTCTTGCATTTACAACAGCATTTGCCTTTACTCTGCCCTTGGGCCCCGCTGTACAGCCAGACCCACCCCTGGCTATAAGTGTGAGAGTGCAGACCTGCCCAATCCATTCTGAGCTGCACATCACTCACTTCCAGACCTCTGAGACAGGGCTTGAACAAACCTTAGATATAGTAGCCTTTGAAGCCTCCTGCAGGAACGGGAGGGAGTGTTGGTGGAAAGAAAGAAGCGTGACCTCATTCAGTCTCTCTCACCCTATGGGCATCAGACCAGAAGGTGCATTAGACTTACAACGTACTGAATTAATTTGTCCAATTGTGGCTCATAATGATCATATGGTGCTTTATGTACATTGTTCTTGAGATGCCCTAAAGCAACACACATATTCTGACATAACCCATGCTTTTGAATTAGGTTTCAAGAGCCTGTGATACCTTGGCTCTCTGTTGCTCCAGATAGAGAGTTAGGAACGGATAGCTGAAGCTTGCAGAAGTTGTCTATTGTCTTTCACCCATTTATCAGATGTCACCATTCATTTTCTAGCAACACACTGTCACAGGGCACAAATGCTATTGATGTCTGTAACTCCAAAGTTTGTTAAAATAGGTGAAGAATAAAAAACAATTAGCCAAATCACAATTCAGATATCTGGCAGCTGTGACAGATCTCATATTTCATGATCTATTATTTTTCTAAGTGATCTGAGATCCATGCATACATGAAACAAACCTGTTCTGTGATCCCTAAGTCCTTGGGAAGGCTGTTCAAGCAATCCTTTGGACTTTCATTTGCATGTTGTGGTAAGCATTCACCATTATACAAAAAGAGTAAGTATTATCTGTTCACTGGGTGATATCCTCCCCATTCATCTCTCACAGGGCTCACCCTGAGACCTGTGGGAGCTGAAGGCACAGAGGGCTGTTCTCCTTACCACAGTTAAATGAGGAAGTAAAGTCTCTTTACCTCTTCAGATGTGGCACACATGAACTGGAAGACAAGTGGCCTGAATTCCATTCTCACTGGCTGTATTTGTCTTTTGTTCAGACCTTGTACATCTGACAACTGCTGTTATTTCTTTTATTTTTGAGTCAGCCCAATGATGTTCTCATATTCCATTAAACTTCACCTTGAACCAACTCTTTATGCACATACTTTTATCTTCAGCTTCTTCCCCCAGGATAGGATGATGGTGGATCAATTAAGGATCAAAGTGGCACCTAATTTTTCTGAATGGAGACAGAAGAAGGCCCTTGAAAGACTCACCTTTTCACCAGAAAAAAAGGAGGAAATAACCTTTGGTTAATGAAGCTGGGGAAACGATTAATAGAATTAATTAAGGCAGTGGGAAACTATTTCCATGGATAACCATCTCTTTGCACCACTTCTCACGAAACATTTTAATATGCATATTTTTGTGCCCATGAAGGAAAAGATGGTGATCCAAAGCTTTCTTCTCATGTTAGAGAATTTGTTGTGGAAAGGAAAACAATCTCTCTACTTCTCGCTTGTTTAGTTCAACTGTTTTGAAAAGCCAATTTTTGGATTTCTGATTAAAGTCTCCCTAAAGTTATTAATCAATCTGAATCTTTCTTTCTTCTTCACTTGCAAATACTATTCTCCTTATAAACACATTTAAAATTACTCCACCATTTCAGAAAAAAAAGAATCTGAGGTTTTGGAGATGAAATATAGGAAGTGAAATCCTGCTGCTCTGCAAGTCAGTGGGAATTCTACTGCGGTACTGAAGTTACCATAAACAGAGGAATGAAGAAGGTTTGTTTGAAACTCATCCCTAAAAGACATCCAGAGAAACTTTCTTCCAGGTCTGCTTTTCAGACTTCAACTTCGGGAACAGAGACTGACACCCTTAGACACAGAATAACTGAAGTCTATGTATGTGAACATGATGGGAAGAGAGATTACCTTCTGAATGTTTGAACATATGCAGATATTTGTTATTCCTATTCCAGGTAGTCTGGGATTATAGATTGCACACTTGGTTCCAGTTTTTTGCCAAAATAACCTATCATAAAAATTCCTTCATCCTAGATCTGCATCTCATTATTGCTCCTGTTTATCTTTCTGTTCCCATATGAGAAAGACAATGTGTTCTGTCTCCATTAAATTTGAACAATGACTTAACCTGCAATGGCGACACAAAACTAGAAAAGGATTTGTGATCCCCATCCTCAATAATATGCAATGGAGAGATCTCTTGTGGCTGTAAGAAGACAAAGAAGCTAATTCACTTGGCAGTCAGAGGAGGGGGCTGCTTGATTCATGGTTAACTAAAAAATGCTTTCTAAACAAGAAATTCTACCAAAAGTAATTAGTACAAACCTTAACACAAAGCTAAAAACAATCTGCTTATAGCATTACTTCCATTTCCTTTCCAGCACGCCCCACGGTTTTGTCCCTTGGTTTCACAATGTTGTTGGGCTGCATGAATTAATTTTCACTCCTCAAAGGCGAAAGTTTGTCATCAGTGTGAATCAAAAGGTAATTCAGCTGTTGTGTTCCATCTCTTTCAAGAATATCAAATCAAATATATGCAATCCAGTACAGTTCTTTCTTATAATTTTCCTGAATTTCCTCTACCACCTATGAACATTTTAAAATATCTTAAATTATCTTATATTTGGTACTGGCTCCCCCTTTTGGAGATACTCCAACAGCAATATCCTAAATCTAATTTGGGTTTCTCGCCTCCTCGAAGAATCTTGTAAACAATCAGTTTCTTCTCATGGGAAATCAGCTTAAAAGGAGCAACTGAGGAGAAGTTCCTTCTGGAGGTGTAGGAAGGTGTACTGCAGAAAGAAAACAGTAACCTTACTTTTCTGTTGGCTGGAAGGTAGTGGAGTTTGCAATGCATGAGTAAAGTGCTTGTGAAAGCTCAGCCAACCGAACTTGTATTCTCTCCTTCACAGTTACAGCTGTGTCTCAGGGAAACCAGGTCAGCTCCTTCAGTTCCTCTGGCAGGTGAACAACTTGTTCCTTCCTTTTTCTATTGTTTGTTTGGAAATCAAAAGGAATGATTTTCAGAGAGAAAACTGGTTGTGTATGAACTAATCTCAATGTGCCTCTCTAGTCTCAAGAGGTCTCTTTCACATGTAACACACAAGCGTAGATTCATACTTTCTAATATCAAACAGAGGGTACCTAAGTGGTAACAACTTCATTTTTGATCACCTGCACATAATGTTTCCCTTCCCTCTTCCATATTTCTGTTATATCACTCTTGCTCACCCTCATTTTACCTTTTGCCTTCTAACCATGTTTTTGCCAGTACCATAAAACAGACAAAAGACTCTAAGCTTAGAATAATATTGTAAATATTATTCATGTTAGAGGATGGAAAATGATGGTTCAAAATATGTTCTCTGGGAGCAGGAACAGGTGTATTGTCTGCCATTGTCATAACTGACAACTACTCTCACTGCAAAACTCCTGACTACTGAGAGGAATTCCACCACGTTATGCCCTGTGGAGTCCCCTTCCCACCACCCTGCACTGTCTGCAATGGAGCATCCTAGCACATTGCTGCCAAACCACACAGACCTAGCTTTCGTTTGGATATCAAAATACCTTTAATCCATCACAACTGCAGCCTGGAACTCAGAGCAAGTCCAGAAATGTACCACTTTTAAGACAATTACCTTTTGCTTTTCTTTTCTTTTTTTTTTTTTTTCTGTATTTTTTAAGATACGTGTTTGAAGGTGCCCTTGTAATTGTGCGTGGTCACATATAACCACGTTCCAAGATTGCTGTGGTTTCATATTACCATTAATCAATGCAACACATATTAACTAAGTACTTCATTCTGCTCTTGCATGATTTATTAGGTCTTCCTTCACTAATGTGTTTGATCAGAAAACTAATTAAACAATGAACTGTGGCAGCAACACATACTTTGCATCAATTATTAAAAGCAGGTTTCTTGGAATAAAAAGGTGGTAATGAATACTTGAGTTACCATGGGTTACATTTTATGTCAAATCATCTGAACTGTTAATAGCACTAATCCTTGGCTTCCCCTTTTATGAACAAACAAGATGTGACAGCGTTAAAGACAAGCATACTAAGTTTGTTTCCAACACTGATACTTTAAATATCAAGAATTAAGGAGTGAGTTCCTAGAATTGAATTACTATACAGGTATGTTCTATATATTAACATCTCCTTTTTGGAAACAATGTAAGGTCTTGGTTGTCATCTCCATTACCAGTCACTGAGTGTACTCATACAATATCTGAAATTTACTATATTCAACATCAAAGATACTAGTAATGTCTCCATGAATAAAGCAAGATTTAGTTCCCCTACAAAGAATTTTAACATAAATTTCAAAGCAACTTGCTTACTTACAAAGAATTTTAACATAAATTTCAAAGCAACTTGCTTACTTATTCTGCAAAATAACATTCTTCTTGCACCATTGTGGTTCATTTTCCCATAGTTTATTCAGCCTGGTTTAAGCCAGTCAGATTATCCATGCTGTTAGTTCAGATTTAGATTCAGATTTTACAGCCAGCAGAGCCCCTTACCTGCCTGAGCCTCATTCCACTCACATTCCACCTTCATATACTGAGAATAATGCTCATGGGCCATAGTCTGTATTTGTTTCCTTCATGGTTATTTCTGAGGAGAGTCTCTCATGTATTTATGTAGTGGAAGAACTTAAAAAAACAAACAAACAAAAAAAAAACAAAACAAAAAACCAAACCCACTAAATATGACATACCCCTAAAGAGGGAAGTACTTGGTACCACTTTGCATTAAATGCCACAATGCTATTTAAAGCTCCCCCTGCCTATCTTAATTGGGGATTGAGACAATAATCCAGCAACCGCTTTATTTCATAAACTCGCTGAATTCCTCAGACCTGGGACCCAAATTGTTTTGAGAAATACTGCATCCCTAGAACCATGCATACGTACTGGCCTTATTAAAATGTACATTTTAGATAAGCAGTTTCTCCGTTATTCCCTTTTCATCACACTCTAACTTCAACCTTCTGCACCATCATAAAGCATTTGGAGTGAATTTCCTCAGTGACAGTTTCAGATATTGCTCAGATCATCTCCCACATGTGGCCGGCCATGAGCTGATTAGCTTCTCGACCAGCAGGATATTCAGAGGAATAAATTTCTGTAATGGGTTTTAGCTTGTGCCAGGGGAAGTGAATATTTCTGTGAGTGGGAGTTTACCGCCTTTCCTGAAATCGGCTTACAGCGTACCGTTGCCATCTGACTTACAAAAGGCATGCTTGCTTCCATCTGGATGAGTTAGTAAGTTATCTGCCTGCACCTATCCTTCACTTTTAGTTGACAACTACATATTATGCAAATCCCTGCGCTCTGATGGCGAACAAAGATGAGCAATAAGAGATCAGAGGTTTTCATAATCAGTGTACATTTCTTACAAGTTCTGTGTTCCTGAACAGACCTCTACCTTCCCCACTGCAGTCAGCTGAGTGTAGCAATGATCCCCTCCAAATAACCACTTGCTTTCTTACTCTTACCAGCTCCTAATCTCCTTTCTTAAATGGGTATCTCACTAACAGAAAGGTGCATCTGCCTTCTTTCTGCCTTCTTTCTGCCTTAAGCAGAAGACAGCACACACACTTGCAAGTACATAAGGGCTCACACCTGCTTCTATATGTGTTAAAAAGAAAAATCATTTTGAATGAGGGAAAGGTTTTGAATTGAAATTGTTTTGAAATACATTGATTCATTTCAGTGCTACTCCCATAACTGTTAACCTTTTTCCCATTGTGAATTTACAAATATGTGTATTCTATGCATATTTACAGTATCATGTGAAAATTTTAACAAGGTGCAATCAATAACACGGCTCAGCCCAATTTTAATTACATCAGAAATAGTCTTTTATGCAGTATTCTGTAAGAAATTTCACTGCATTAGACTATGAGTGCAAGTACCAGGATGTTTTTGAGCATTCTAATGTTATATTATAACATGCTTAACATGTATGTTATATACTGTCAGATAAAAACATCATTTCAGATAGATAGAAAGATTCACTTTAATCAATCTAACTCAGAGAATCCTTACTCTGCTGTATGGTAAATATATTATACAAGCTTTGCAGGCTGACCAGAGCTTGATACAGCCTCACAGCTCCCTGATTTTGCATATTCTAGGAGTTATCATTAATTGTGATGCAGATAAAAGGACACTATTATCTGTAGAGGAAAAAAAAAAAAAAAAAAAAACCAAAACCAAGGATTGATGAAAATGTTACTCCCAAATCCAGTGAGGCAGGCTAGGTCGTTTGCCACACTGAGTATCCAGGTTCAGGCACACTTTGCTAGGAGAGGAGATGACCTTTATTACACTGTCCCTGGCTGTAAACAGAGAGAGAAACAAATTGGTTGCATTTTTTTGAGTCAGAGCAACAAAGTGAAAGCCCTGAATCAGAATCCAGTGTTTAACTGCCTTTCCCTGATGCTAAGCAGAAGGGAACAGGAAAGATGGCTAACAGGAGTAGAAGAAAATCTGAGACCAATTAAAGACCAAGTTTGTAGAGAGATCCAAACAGTGTTTTGCTCACAGAGAAGGCTGTAAGGACCATTTAGTGAAGGACATCTCCTGGCTAATGCAGATGTCACCAGAAAAACTTCAGAGGGAAGGTGGCAAAGAGCATCTTGAGAAGGATGTGGAATAGATGCTTCATGACTGTCTGGAGGATTGAAAAATAGAGGTTTTCATCAGAAGTAGCTGATGGCTACTGCATAAAGTCCTTCGACTTCTCTCTAGTACCATGCAGTAAAGTAAAATTAATTAATCTGTATAGACAGATTATGTTTTATGCAAGCTGACATTGCAACAGTGTTGTTTTAAGTTTCAAGTAGCTGTGCCAGATCTTTGTTACCAGCTCCTCAGAAAGGTCAGGAACTGATATAAGGTGTTACTATGAATCTCCTGTTTAGACCGCTGTGTCCTAGTAATTGCGTTACTGTTCTGAGTCAGTATCTCCAAGAAGTAGGTCCTGTCTGCATTACCTAAGCTGCCACTGCTAACAGTGTGGTAACTGCTAACACCTCTAGTGAACCAACTATTAATTTGGATGGACTGTCTCAATATGATCATATAAAAGCATCCTGGGAGGATGAGGAACTGGCTGGACGCCTCATGGATTTAAGTAGAAAATACTAGCCAAAATGGTCTTGGCTTCTACAAAGAAATGAGGACAACCTTGGTTCTCTCTCTTTTGTTCTTGGCAATTACACAGGGAACCCGTAAAATGGCACAAAGATGATCTTAATTCCCCTGTATCCAAAGTACATCTAGAAGTGGCCCCAGACCCAGGTGTTAGCAGCAGCAAGTGGGATGGCAAACAAGTCTGTTGTTTGTATTAGGAATTTGTGCAAGAACCACTCAGGAGACGTATCTGGTTACATTTAGAAATTATGTTCTTGCACTTAAAGCAATGTCTGGAGGATGCAGGAGCTCTGAGCTGTGTTTGAGCCTTGATATAGATTTCTTTTGTAGTCTTAGGAAAGCTGTTCAGAGGCAAGTTCCTCAAATTCAGTGCCAGAGAGCAAACACCATCATCCATATTCTGGCATCTGGGCAAGTGGTCCATTTTCTCAGAGCTGCTCCTATTTTGCCTACTTTATTTCAGGAATCTATGGTTTGGTCTCTCCAAATATTGTTGCTTTACCAATGAACCAGGAGTAACATTATGACTTAGCTCACACACAAGGAGTGAGGACACGTTCTTTAGTAAGTTCAAGTTCTCCAGAAACATGGTGGGGCCCAGACATTTGGCTATCACCAGTGGTAAACACATCGGTAAAAGAGACAAGGCATTCCTTGCCAGCTTCTGTGGTCACCAAAACCATCCTCTCCTGTTGCCACAGCTGCCTTTCTGCAAACTGGCATCTCTCAGAGCAATAAGCACTTGTTTTGTGCCCAGTGGTTTTCTGATTCAGATTCCCTTTATGTTTATGAACCTCTTAGCTACTGCCTCTGTCTCCTTCAAACTCTACACATTCTGAGCCAAAACAAATAAAACCAAGCCCCCTGTGCTCCCAGGATGATAAACCACAGCAGGGTGTGATCAGGCTGACTGGTAAATGTGTGCAACTCCATGAGTGTGGGAAGCATCCAAAGTCTGGGTTATTCAATACACAATCACAAACTCAAAACCAAACTCAAGTTTTTGAGTCCCTAATTCCTGGGTAGAAGCATCTTTGCCCCCCCCCACATATAATCCTGCAGTGACCGCAGTTCCCAGACTCCTGTAGTTTCTTGAGAGAATTGACTCTTAGAGGGAGTGGGGGGATGGGGAGGGGAGAAAAAGGGAGAGGAGAAGGGACCAAGAGAAAATTGGCAACTATACCAGAATCACAATAATGTAAACTAAGCGCAGCAAACTATTTATTGCCTTTGTTAACAAAAATTATAGTAGCTATAGCAACAGAAGAGGGGTGGGGGGGAAGCCCAAGACTTTTTAAAATCCCCAAAGAACACAGATTTCTAATATGGAAAAATCAAGATTTATTGCACCAGCAGCTCTCACAAAGCAGGACTATAGCAGTGCACAATGGTTTCAATTAAAAGCATGGATCATTAACCAATACAGCTGGGCCTAGTAGTTGGCAGACAATATCATCTCTTCCAGTGAGCCATGACTTCTTCAGGGACTGAACTAGCTTCTCTTGCTGTGTGATGTGCCCTTCAGTCCAGTTTCTGATGGCTTTACCTCATATCCTCTGCCAAACCCTGTGACTAATGCCACTCCTCAGCAGACACAATCAGTGAAAACATTCCTGTGCTGAAATCCCATGCCAGGTGTCACACGCTGATATCCCTTCGGGCACTGCCTGAGGCATGACACTACTCAGCAAGCACCTCCGAGAGGAAAGCATTTTGGTCTCCTGCTGCCTGTGTGTATTTTCCTTCTCAAATACACACACTTGCAAACTCAAAGAGGGGAGTAATGTCTGGCACTTCTGCGGTGACTATCTGGCAGAAGCACCACTCCATTTTTTGGCAACTCAACCAGAATCTTAGAACAATTATTTCAATTCCTGACTCAAGTGCTGGAGACAGAAGATCAAGTTACATTTCTCTCCAGCCATCAACACTAATTCAGTTTTCACTAAGTCAGCTTTGCTGGAATTTCACTATTCCACACTGAATCAAAAAAGGAAAGTGTGAATCAACACTGAAAAGCCATTAAAAGAAACATAAGGAATTTCAGGAGTTGCCTTTCACAAATGTAAAACTCCAATAAGATCCAATAGAGAAGGAGCTGTTTCTTCCTAGAAGGGATATCTTTATAAGCTAAACCAACGAAGAAATGAATCTGTTGCAATTGAAATGGTACCACAGTCCCCAGTTATATCCACCAGTATTATAACTACTGTGTAAATAATCTTTCTTTGCTTACTACTACAAGCTGGTTTGAGTCTGTAGAGAGCATCTTCCCAGCTATGGCTCAGTCACAGGTGTAGGCAGCTGTCAGAAGAGGAGGTGCTTTTCCTCAAGAAAAGAGTTCAGCTCCCACAGCACTGACCTTTGTCATCTGCATGGAAAGAAAGTTTCGACAAGCTACCACAAGCAGAAGTGTTATAAATCTCCTTTCATCAGGCCTCCAACCACTAAACGGCAAAACAACTGGAAACACTTAAACCTGTTTAAACATTCCTTGTAGTAGAATGCAGCGAAACACCCACCCACCCACTGGAGCTTATTGCAGCCACCAACAACTATGGACTGTGGCTCCTGCCAACAGAGGATTTTCTGTTGGAGCTTCCTGGAGCAACAGCCATTCCCAGCAGAGCAAGGAAGCTGGGCAGGAGCAGCAGCCACACCAGCTCTGTTCCTGTGCAAGCTGCATTCAGAGTGGCAGAAGGGAGCAAGGAGATTTTAGGCAGAAGCAAAACAAAAACAAACTCACAAACAAACTGTGAATGACACTGAATATCTTTTAAACCTTCCCAGGCTGTGAGATGCTATTTGATGATTTGAAAGAGCCTCTCCTGTTTCCTTTTCTGAAAATGGTTTACATACTGCTGTGGATATGACATGTTAGAGACCTCTCAAGAGACTAGCTGCTGTTGCAAAGAACTTTGATAGGAATATCATAAATGAAGGCACTAACTATCTTCCCAGATGCAGGGTTGAATAGACCCCTGTACTGGTGAGTTCTGCTAAGGGAACAACCTTCACAGTCCACAGAGCAAGAGTAAACCCGAGGCAGAGCGATGTTACAGACTTTAACATTTCTTTCTTTTGTTGGAGATGACCAAGACCCACAGCAGCAGTCAGACAAGCTCCACTGCCCTGCAACCGAGATCACGTCATACGAACTCAAGCAGACTGCTCCCACGCTGCATAGGTGATTCAGACTTCCTAAATCCCACCTCTCAGCTCACATTGCAAGTCTTAACAGCTCTAATGCCAGAGAGGGCACAAGAGCACACAGTCTCAAAAACGTGTGGAGAAGAAAGCGTGATCCCATGCCCTTTCATTCAGCTGTATGTGTCTGGGAAGAACTAGTAGCCAGTGCA
Source organism: Scolopax minor (assembly GCA_028566535.1). Taxonomy (NCBI): domain Eukaryota; kingdom Metazoa; phylum Chordata; class Aves; order Charadriiformes; family Scolopacidae; genus Scolopax; species Scolopax minor. The sequence goes on from JAOXNG010000031.1 coordinate 56,548,619, forward strand.
TCCAGGAATAGGGTTCCCTTTCTTATTTCCAGATTGGCTGCAGTGCCATAATGTGCTGTTGCTTGTGTTTAACAATATTTAAACATGTAACATGAACTTGAAAAATTTTTGTGAAATTATTATTTTTATCCAGACAGCATTTGGAGTGTCACTCCAGCACCAGCATTTCTACCCAAGGTTTTAGCACTGGTATTCCTAGTTTAACTCAATTCAAAACTGTGAGTAAAATATAATTTAACCCCAATTAGATTTTGAAATGATCTCATTGAAAAGGCATATCCAGCACTGCCCTTGCAACAGAGATGACCAGAGGATAAGCCTGAGGGACACAGATTAACACTCAGATCAGGTACAATTTCAGCCCTTCTCGCTTGCAGAGAATGGTTTGGCCTTTGGCCAAGCAGAAGGCACTCCACACACAGTAGGGCAAATTAGGCATAGCACCCACATTGAAATACCTTCTTCAAGACAAGGCTAGGGTGTAAAATCTATTCTCTGAACACACGTACCCTCTTACTCCAAATGTGAACAAGCCTACAGCAAAGCTTGACTCAAACTTTCCCCATCTCGTAGGAGTCCATATTTGAGCAAACTTTTGAATGGTACTGTTGCACACCCTGGCACTGAAGCTGGCATTCATCTTCCTCCTTATGGAAGGAAGCTTCTTACGGATTTAAGCTGAACAAAATTGCAGTCTAATTTGGATCTGCTTCCTGTGCAACAATATTTTTATTATGTCTTTTAAAGTATGATTACTATAGAAATGTAACCCCGTAGCAACCTGACCTGGAGAATTACACCTGTCTACTCCCAACACAACTCACCAACAAAAATGTCAAAACAGATTTTGTTATGATAAATTAGAGTTCACCTAGAAAAGGGCAAACTTAATTCTACACTGCTTTCATACAGTTTATGTGCACCCAATTACCAGCTAAACTCTACTTTCAGACACTCCTTTGCTAGTGCTCTTGGAGGATAATATCAGAAATGTAATTTTATTCCAGATTTCTCTCCTGTTTCCTACTCTTTCACTGTTTTTCCATCTGTTCACTTGTATACACACTGAGCTTTCCAATAGTAGTAAGCAGAGAACTGAAACTGTGCATCTACAAATAGGCAAATTATTGCATATACACAGGTGAAGTTATGCCATGTTCTATATGCACAATACCTGCACACACAATTTGTTAATAAACTTCACAAAGCAAGTTTGGCTTCCAGTAAGTAAATTAGCTAGAATAAAGCATACACAGAGTAAAAACAATGTTTTCCTACTAAAAAAAAAATCCATCATCATAAAAGAAATATGGCCTTTGAGGCTTATAAAATATATTATGCAAAAACTCTTCAGTTTCAGCTTCATGTAACTATTTTTTTTTCCTGAGTTTGATTAACAAAAAAATCTAAATATTCAAGATATTAATGAATCAGTTTTGTCTGGCATGAAGTCTGCATTTCCAAATTTCACGTTTTCCAACAAACTTGATCACAGTTCATTTGAAACCAAGTCCTAATCCTGCAAAAGTAGGTAAATATCTGTAAAACTTTTTATGGTTCCAGGATGGTGATTTGTACAGAGGCAGATAGAATCTGTGCCTGTCACACAGCAGGCAAAAACTGACTAACAGCAGATTTCATCCTGCTAGAACAAAATAAACACCTTTTGTGACTGCAAAAGGTAATGATTTATGAGATTATGAATACACTTCAAATATCTTTTCTGATTATCTACTCCTCTGATGATTTGGGGCTGAGGTATTTTAACTGATAATTTGCCTTAAAATTTGTAGACATTATAAATGTACCAGGGTTCACACAGGTTCCTACCGAGCACAGATTCCTGCAGTTTCCTGATGGAATAACTGCATCTCTTTTGTGGTGTGCACCTAGTATCTGTGACAACCCAAACTCCTGTCTCATTTTTCCCAGACCTCTTGGAAGAGATTTCCAAATCTCTTCCTGTTTATTCCCTTGCATAGTGGGATATCCATATACATAGTATTTTCTTTATCCTATGTTTTAGATGCAAGAATCATGATAAAGATCCTCTTTCTGGTCCTAGGAAGTATAATGGTGTGAAAAACTTGAAATCAGTTTAACTGAATCTTCACAGCAGCTATACTCCAGGTGGGGCTCTAAAGAAAATACATGTATGAAGATGGTTTCAATTTTGAGGGTTCATTTTCAAACTGCAGATTAATTTTATGGAAAAGTTTCAAAGTATTATCTCTGCTGTTCCAGACATCTGTATTTTCTTAACCATTTGTCTAGTATTCCTTTTAAAAAGGCAATACAGTTGGAGTTTCTGTGACTGACAAATTCTCCTCATACTGTAGCTGTACCACCAAAATGTCAAGCAATTGCTCCATTCAGTTCTCACAGAAGCAAATTTTGGCCCTTCCAGTTTTAACGAGAGAACTGGAACCACAACACAAAAAATGAGAACCCTTTGGTAATGCAGCCACACCCCACTCATACTGCTTTGTGCCCAATATCCCCACCCAGCCACAGATACACAGAGAAATACCAGCTGTTGAAGATTTGCAGATGGCAAGTCCAATATTGTGCCATTGTGGACTTTCTCCTCAAAGGATCACTCCACGTGGCTTCTTTTACAGAGTCAGGATTTCTTTTCTTAGGAAGAAGGATATTTGGGCATGGAAAATAGCTGTGGGCATGAACAATGGGGAAATAGCATTTATAAACTGAAATAAAATATTTTCGATTTGTGGAAACAGCTGGAGGGAGGAATGAATCTTATGAATAATGTAGCTGAAACTGAATAGACTGTTGACAGCGAGTTCTTTCAGATGCTAAGTATGGCTATGCTCTTGTATGACAGCACAACACTTAAACCTATAACTGAAGATTCAATGCACAATAACATATCCAGCATTTTCTGTTTTACTATGCTGAGATTAATCAGTCCATTCTTTCCCCACACATAATTTTCAGGGAAAAGAGAATAGTTTTGTCTGCATTTTGTATACTTAAGTGTGCTATACAAGTGCTAGAATGAGCATTCTTTTTCAGTGCCATGTGAGAGGTACAGTATACCTATGCCAATGCAGAGATGCTCCCCAAAAGGAAACACACACAACTTGGAAGTCTTTGACTTGCTGATGCAAACAGTCTCCATGGGGGACTATTCAAAGGCAGTTTTGCAAAGCATCAAATGGACCTTCTGTGCAGGAACTACACCATGGGCTTAACATTCCATAGGTAAGTACAGCAGCTCAGCATCAAGGGAACGCATATGGGTATGAACGCATTTACCCACAAGTGAAGTACAGCCAGGCTTCTACTTGCTCCGGCCTCACTGCTCCTGCTTTTATCTTCTGCACACTTCTTTGACTTGGTGCGTAACATAGCATCTGTTTTTCTCTTGCTGAAAGAAAATAGACTTCTCCCAGACACCACTGCTCCAGGCAACCACCTAACACTACCTTCACATGATTCTCAGAAACACTTAACAGAAGCCTTATTCCCATGCCCAGCAATGGCTTGTGTACTCAGGAGTCGAAAGTCAATAGCACGCAACTATGTGAATCATTTAGGTGCTTTTGAAAAGGTGAATCACCCTCAACACAGCTGATATAAACTGGATGTTATCTGCTTTAAATGGGGAATTCATTCAATGCAAAAGCATAAGCTAGGCAGTCCCCCTGTGGTATACACGCATAGGCACTTTTGAGGGAATATCTGCTAAGCTTCACAATTCTCAAAAGGGATTTTTCAATCCTGCCTCAAGGAATGAGGCTTGGGTATCAAGAAGGAATCACACAAGAAAGCAGAGGGAAACTTCAAGTGTTTTACATTCAATACAGCGTCTTTTCAGATTAACTCCATAAGCAAATGCCCAATGAAAACGGACAGAAAACACAGAGCCAAAATTCCACACAAGGAAACACCTTGGTAATCTCTTCAAACGTGTTATAGCAATCTTTTAAAACATTGTCAACAAGCAATGTTTACCCATGCTAAGGACAAGCACATCTATTTTCAATAAAAGCTTTTGGTTTTCTCATGGAAGAAATTAAAACCAGCTAAATCTGTTCTTTCAAAGCTACCCTGCTTCAGCCAAGCCCCATTATTCATTGTGCTGTTAGACAACAAGACTGCTTTGATGTCAATGGATCATACAGAAGATTTAACACAGTAACCTGTCTGAAAAATTCATTGGTAAGGTCAAGGGTAAGCCAAGGTAAGAAGCATCTACCCACTTCCAATTTAGTCAAGAGTTTTGCATGTTTCACACAAAACTAAGATATTTATCAACTTTCAATTGCAATTTCATCTTATGTAGAACTACATAACTGCAAAATCTCCAACTTCTGTTATTACTATTGCCTGACTTGTCCAGTCACCTGGAAACAACCATCTAAGGAGAAACAAAGACTAAATAAGAAATTCTCTTGTATTTCAGGTTTGTATTTCAGAAATCAGTTGCTACACAGACACGAGGACAGGGAAAGGACGTAACCAGGGTTCTAAAAAAACACCATGCCCAGAGAGTTGTGAACTACTTGCTTTTTGGATCTAGAGAACTGTCCCTACTGATAAAGCTGTCAGCCCAAAAGCTCAGTGAAATCTGCTTAACTGAAAAGCATTTTAGTCTGCTTGCTCAGTCCTCTCAAAATTAGAAGCAGCATTTCTATTAGTTTTTCTGTGAACAATAGTACTTTGCAACTAAGAAAGGTGCCCAATTTCAACACCTATCTATTTGACAGTAACTTTCTCACAAAATACAGTCTTGGTGCCCACACACTGAATCATGAAGTACTTTTATTCCTGAAATTACCAGGGTTTTGCCTGAATGATTAAGGGCCCCTATTGCTTCCACTAGGCATCAGAGGGAGTTCAGGCATCTGTATTTAAGGCCAAGGACCTTAGTATTTTGGTCTAAATCATATTTCTAAAACTCACTTTAAATACCACCAGTAAGTTCTACAAGCTCCAAAAAACCAACCCCAGGAACTGGGGAGAGAAAAAGAAACGTCGACTTTGAGTGAAGGGATCCAAAGGCCTTGTTTTGAGTAATTGGGCCAAGTAATTTGAGTCTTTTTCTTAGCTGGCAAGTGGTGTTTTATCATATGCCCTCATTCAGGGGTGTGGGGAGATGAAAGGTTTCATACAGACATAGGAAGGTGAGGCAGACCCTTCCTAAGGATACATTATGAATGAAGATGGCTGTAGAAACACCAGCATGTCTGCTTGGTACTGACAAACAGACAGTTCATCAGGTTTATAGTCCCAAGGACATGACAGAGACAATTTTATACTGACTGAATCAAGCTCCTCCTTTCTATACAGATCTCTTTGATAATTCATTAGCACCTTTAGTCTCAGATGCTTTTCATTGTCCTCCTCACCGAAGTCCCCAGCAACCCCTTAGAACCTGGGAAAAACACAAGGTTTGTTAGGGTTGCATGAGAGCTGGTAAAAACTAAAGGTTCTCTTTGGGCACTATAAACAACAAAAAAATCCCACACCTCCTCCCTTAGACAGTGAATGGACCTGTCAAGTTTCAAAAGAAACTATGATTAAAAATTCTGTTTGGAAAATAGTCAAGTTTTGGTTACTTCGGTCTGAAAAAATCACCAACTCAGCTGTGTAAGAGGAGAAAATTTAACTAGCATATACCTTTTAATGAATGCTTAAATGGAGAAAATGGACAAAAACAGTCTCAAGATGCTCATGTGGCAGTTCATTGATAACCTGCCTACAACATGATATAGTTTACTCAACATTAGTCTTATCTTTTCATCCTTACTCAGTCACTTACCAGTTGCTCTACCAATTCAAAATTTCTTTCACTTAGTAGTTTCAGCTGTGGTTCTGCTATCAAGTAGAAGTCAAAGAGAACAAATGAATTCAGGAGACATTCATTTTTCTGTCTGCTAAATGAGCTATGAGAGGGACCTATCAGATTAGTCAGCACAATGTACCTTTTAATTTTAAACTCTAAGACTCCACATATCCTTTCCTTCCAGAAAGTTTGGTTTGTCATGATCAGAATCACTGATGTGCATTTCTCCTCTTCTGCAATACAGATACTGTATTTGCAATTTCCAAGCACATGGTGTAAGTCCTGCCCTTAAAGGTTTGTTGCCAGACCAGCTGTTCTCACATGCTTTTTATTCTAGTATGACTTTTTTGCCCCCATGACCAGTTGGTGAGACAGGATGAAACACTTCATTCCTGGACTTTTGCTGGGATGGGCAGCACCACCTCCTATGGAACAGGGAAACGGGAAATTCTCTGCCAAAGTAGGGCAGCATACTTCAGAGTGCAATATACAAGTGGTCATTTACCTCTGCTTGTCCAATATGTACAAAGACACTATTACCAAACTGGTCAAAATTAACTGCTTGTATTGCCCTGTACTTCAGCTTCTTCAAGTGCAACTCAGACAGGTGTTTTTAAAAATCTTGCCTGTCTTAGCTTTTATTCCAAGCTCCACACATCGTTACTTAGAAAAATATTGTCTATTAGCTCAAAGAACAAAATCTGACATTTCTGTGCTTTAAAACTATGACCTAGCAAAACCAGCAAGAGTGAGGACAGACATAAATATGTCCTTACAACAGAATTTACCTTTTGTCAGCCAAAGTTATAGGAGCTCAGCATATTTAAATATCACAGTGAGAAAAAAAATAACTGGAAACTTAATTTTTTTTTTATTTAACAGATGAAAAACACACCTCAAGCATTTTGCCGAAGCTTTTATATTCTTTTTGCATCTCATTTTTGTTTCTGTCAACATTAAAACATAATCCATCTGAGCAGCTTAAAACTAAACAGTTTTAAGCAGTGGGTGAAACCACAGTATGTTAACTGACAGGAGGTTTTGGCTCCTTCGTCTTTAAGCATCTATTTCTCAGCTGCTGTTTCTCTGCAGCAGAGGCTAGAAAGTTTATAGACTTCAGTCCAAGACTCCTAATTTCCTAATGCGTGCTATTTAATCATGTTTTCTATTTGATTGTTTCTTTGATATATGCTACTTAAACATGTTTTAATTTGTTTCTTTGATAACTACAACATTATTGTCTTCCAGCTTGCCCATCTGAATATAACCAATACCACTTCACATTTACTGCAGCTAGCAGCTTCCATCTGAACACCTTATTGTGCCAGATGACAGTAAGCAATGCCCAAGGCTGTGATACCGTCTAGCAGAGTTGTGCCCATCTGCAGGTGACAGAGCTGAATGGGTGCTGACCATTAAACAAGACATGGAGAGTGGGAAAGAGAAGTTAAGCAGAAACACAATTGTGACACCTCTGAGCATTAGCCGGTTCTACTTCAGCCAAATATATTTTCAATATATAAACTGCAGACAACACTTAATAATGTGTTTCTTTTCAAAAATAAAATGTTTGTCTTATACTTCACAGCCATCTCCAACACAAGAGATTTTATATTTGAACAATCTGAACAGCGGAAGAATGAAAGCTTATAAAATAAGTAGCCTTGTCTATGTTGGAAATAGCACAATTCCAAACCAGAGGCTAATGTTGAAATACAATCCAGGGGCTGTGCTTCCATTCATAAACTGTTCCATTTGAACACAGGGTCTGGAATGAATTTTATCCTCATGTTCAACCAGAGAGCCACAATTTATTATAGTGCTGCACTTTTCAGTTTCAAAACCATATCCCTAATAATTTTCCCTGTCAAGTCCAATGGAGATTAGCAGACTTCTCAACCAGGATCATCCATAAAGGGAAAATGTGGCAGAATCCAACTGCCCAAAGACACAAAGAAGCAAGTCCAGTTATGTACTACACAACTAAAAGAGACGGAAATCTCTTGCATACACACAGCTCCAACTGTTTAAGCGGGAAAGGCATCAGAAAGGTCCTTTCATTAGTAACAGTGTAAGTGGGATCTCAAATGTACTTCAGCTCTGCCTCTAACTCAACTCTAGACTGTCTATACAGCAGGCTAGCTCTATTACTCCTGCCTAATATCACAGTAATGCTCCCTGACAGCTTCAAACCCCAAGATAACTTACCAGTGCTTACCATTCATTGCATATTCTGCAGCTGAGAAGTCCCACAAAGGTACAGGGTTATTTATACCACTTACATTTTCAGAGCTGTCTCAGGAGCCTCCCTAAGCTCTCAGCAGAGTCACTACCCTCTGATGGTGAAGTTAAAGGGAAGTTGGGATCCAACAACACCGGTCAGTATGACCAATTACAATTTATAGGCTCACTGCTTTTTTGCAGTATTTGTCTCCAATTTTCTATCTCATCTTTAAATATTTCTCTGGTAAAAAGATCACACAAAAAATTGCAACAGCACTGACAAAATTTTCATGAGTAGTCTTCAGCATACAGTAAGATGAGAGAAGCATATGGTGCCAGGATACCACAAACTGATATTAAAAGCAATTTAAATAACTACAACAAAACCCCCTTCAACTCTTGAGCTAGCCCAATTTCTACCTTTAAAAGAGAAAAAGGAAAAAAAGTTTCAAAAAAAAAAAAAATAGGGACAAACACTTTAAAATTGTCACATGGTCCTTCAGCTCAATCCAGCAATACAATCTGTGATTTAGCATGTCATTTCTAAATACTTATTTTTTCTCACAAAGCTTGTTGCATTAGAAATATCTGATTTGTCAGGATGTACTCATACCAGACCACAAAGCAGATTTCCACAGTACATGGAAGAGTAGAAATTAGACTTAAGTTAACATAAACCTTTAAATGAAGTCAAAAGAAGTTACGGCAGACATTAGATACAGAATTATTCTATGTAAAATTTATAAACTTGTTAACTATTAACCAAACTTTCACATGCCAGTAAAAAGCTTTCCATTTGATATGTTAACAGCATGTGTTTTGCCCAGTGTAAAACCACCACCATGTCTCCTTTGCATAGCATTCTTACATTTTATCTACTTGGTTACCTAATAGCATGCACAATGAATCAGACCCCTGCAAGTCTTCAAACTTTCTTTGACTGACACTGGGCAATAATTTCACAGGATGGATGACAATTTAAAATTAACTCTGCTTTGACTGACAGTTGCTGTAGACTATCTCTTTTAAACTCAATTCATAGTGTCTTTGTTGTGACTAAGTTAAGATATATTTTTTAGCACAGCATCTAAAGCTACATCAGAGGATGCTTCACCATCTATTTCAGAAAGCAATATGCCAAAAGAACTGCAGTGCATTTTCATTCACCTCTTGGCTACTGCTTCTTCCAAAGTTTCTGTCCAAAGACAGCCAAGACCAAGTTCTATGAATCATTGCTTGAATAAGATCTAACTATTCAATTATTTTTAAAGCCTTTCCTTATTTCTTCACAACCTTACACAACTCTTAGCCTTCAGGGCTTTTGTCATCACATCTTTCACACAATTGGAAGCACAGGTGATTTCTTTCCCACCCATTAACAGCTTTCAGATTGAGAAGAGAACTGAATACAATAGCCTGCACAGCCCCTTTGAACACACTCCTTTTTATCTGTGGTGAGAGGAAGAAGGAAAAAAATCTTTAGAGTCACTCACTCATAGACACGGTTTCTGAGACTTGACCTGCTGCTTTCTGTACATCACAGACTTACTGCCCTTAGTCTAAGGGCAAGTTAATTCCCTCACAAAGATATCTGTCACATTTATTTTTACCTGAATATCTATGAGTATTAATATAGTCTCAGATATGAAACTACCTAGCTATGTTTAAGTAGGGGAAACTTAAAATTTAACTATAAAACATGAACTGCTTCAAAAAGCATATTAATTGGAAGAAGTGTTTAACGATGGGGAAAGAGAAAAATCTCCCTCATCTACTGAACATCTCTCTTAACTATGCTGCAGATGCTCTCCCCTTACCCTTTTGCTTTCTTCACTCCCCCCAACCCCATCTTTTGCTCTTTTCTTCTCACTGCTCTTTAGTTTCATGACTGTGAAGGAATGCTGCTCAAAGCCCTGCAGCTCCCAAATGGTTCCGCTGTGCCTTTGCTGAGCCAGCTTCTGCAGGGCTCAAGAAGACAACTTTGTTTCAAGCTCTTTTTCCAAGACCCAAACTGTTTACATTTCCCACTGTACTGAAATGGCTACATAGTTGCCAACCTGAAATAAACTTTGCTATCTGAAAAAAAAAGTAAATACAAATTTCTGTGTGACCAATGATTTGAGAAACAGTTTGGAGATATTTTAGCCCACAGGGAAAACAAAATCTGCATACAGGAGTGCCTTGCAAAGGCACTTCCAGGATTTGAGCTCTGCTTTCAGAGCACTTGGGATGTCAACGTTTCTGGAAATCAGTGAGACCTCAGTGCTTTTGAGAGCATTGTCCTTGGACCCCAAAACCACAGTTAGAAATTACCACATGCCTGACCCATCAACAAAACATTAATTTTTATTTCAATGGGCCTTCTAACTGCTTCTTTAAAATTTCCTCCTGCAATCGAGTGTTCAAATACATCAGAAAACTGATCCTGTGTGTCTTTAGGGGGCACTTGTGAATTTGAAGAATGATTTTTCCTCCAAACTGGGTCATCACATTTAGGCTGTTCTCTGCAGAATATGTTACTACAGGAGCTAAGAGAGCTACCACTACAACAGCCTGAATATTAAGTCTTTATCTTATTCCTTGTGAGTCCCAAAGTTTTTTGTTTCGGCTGCTGCAAAGAAAACCTGTCTCAGAATAATGACATCTGTTTTCTCCCTGTGTGACCACACTCAAAAGAAACAATAATGAATGGTATAAAATAAATTCACAAAAAATTCCTGGCTATCTGTTCATCTTAGTCATTAAGACCATAACTCCAGGCGACAGTGATCTCTCAATTCCCAAGAAGGATGATTCAGACACTTATATGGGAATACTGCCTGAGCTTCAAACTCATTTTTCTGGGGGGAAGATTTTAAGGACAGAATAAAAATCCAAATTAGGAGGCAGATAGGTAAGACTCTTTTGCACAATTCTAAGCTGGTTTTCCACTTCCATGCAATGGAATGGAACCACAGAAATGCAAGTTTCCCATTGAGATATAGGACAGAGAGATTTTGTGATAGACTTGGGAGAAAATAATGAGCAAATGGGTATGAACTGACTCATTCTCCCTTCCTTTTAACCAAAAGATAATTAATGGCTCTTCAAAATCTTTTGGAGACCTACAGCTAGAAAAAGGCAATATTCTACACAATTCAACAATGATGCTTAGCAGTCCTGGTTTTTATTAGTCCAGTTATTATTTCTCCTACTACCTCAGAAACTTAGCCACAGATTAGGACTTAGAACACTGAACACTACATAAACAAACCCCAAAATGTTAGTCTCAGGCAGTTTCTCTTCAAACATTATGGCAACCTGAGTTTGCTGTGATGTTTTCATACAGTTTCTTACACCATCACTGACCCTCAGAAACATGCAACAAGGGAGGTAATTTGCTGGGACTGATTGTACTAGGAGAGGAAGAAAACTTTGCAGCAAACTTAATGAGTCAACTAATATTTAATTTTGCTGTAGTTTTGAAAAAGAGTATACAATAGGATTGGTAACAATGCATACCACTGCCACCAGTTGCCCTTCAGCTCACAGCAAAGGTTTCCCTTGCAAGGCTCACTATGGCTAGGTCTGTCCTTGCTCTGGTGACTGGCTGAAATCTGACTGAAGCTCTGGAAACAGTCATGTTGATGTCAGTCAGGCTACCCACAAAGTTCATATAGTACAAAATTGTTGTCAACTCCTTTTGACAGCTGTCCTCAAATGATACCTCTTCTACTTTCAATATCACAGAAATAATAGAATCTCAACTCCTACAAAGAAATACTTAATTCATTAAGCATCACCTTCCCTGTCTAAATAAGTCTTTTCCCCTTCCCCTTTTTAATAAGTCTTTTCCCTCTTTCTCAAAATAGAGATTTGCTTTTGTTTAAAAATGAAAACCAAAAGGTATTCACTCACAGAACAGCCAGCTATGCTGAGGTACATGGCATTCTTTGAGAACAAACACTTTTCCATCTTTCATTCTCCTACTAACTATGCTTCATCAAAGATCCATTCCCTCTCTCAGCCATTTCTCCCATGGAGACCAAGAAAGTAGATATTTATCATTAGTACATGACAAATTTTGTCTTTCTGAGGTATATTCTGATTTCTTTTAATTCAGCTTCCCTCTCTGCGCCTAGCAGACACAAGGTTTTAAAAAAATATTCACATTTCACTTGGCAACTTTGTCTATAATTTCCAAAAATGCTTGAAAAACCATTGATATAATTTATAGCAGTAACTGCATAAATAATAATTAGTTTTATTAGTCACTGTTTTAAAATAAACATATTCGCTTACGTGTGTTTCAAAGTCCTCACTTTCAAGTTTGAAGTGCCACACAACTGTGGCACTATAAACAACAGAGCACTAGTAAGCAGCTGAAGCATCACCATTTCCTATCTCAGAGACAATACTGGAAATCTCAAGCCAGGGAGTTCCTCAGTATTGCCCATGCACAGGCTCACTGCGGTCAAATGCAGAATGTAGTCTTGAACTTGCCTTTCCTTTCTTGGAAACCTCTCTTAGGCAAAGGTAGGATCTCCCAAACAACAACTTGTTTATAGACATAAGATGTTCCTGGTGAAAGTTTTACTACTTGGAGTCTGTTAATACAGATAGCTGAGGTGAGCAGGAATTCATATATTCTTATGTTATATGCACATGCACAGAGCTATCAGCTGAACTGAACAAGAGCAGTGTGTAGCACCAGGATTCAACCTTGTGACTTTTTGATACAGAGCCCCAGGGTCTAACACCTCGGTTAAAAAAAAAACCTCCATTACCTGCCAATATTAGCAAAGCTGCATCCTGTTTGCAGTTCCCTGCAGAGATAGACTGAATGCTTGTAAGAAGATCTGATTCTATTCAGGAAAGGGCAATTATGTTATACTTCACAAAGCTCTACAGCCCTCCTCATTTTTTACGTATGTCCTATTATCTAATCTATTCAACTATGATTTATCTTCTTTCACCTTTCCTGAATAACAGGGGTAAATGCTTATATTACAGATCCTGCTAGACTTCACCATAGAAAGAGATCTCTGTGTCTATAATGCTATCCTTTTTTTCCTCATTTTATGTATAAGCATGATTAATCATCTATTAATAGATAACCTACAGACAACAAACAGTTGCAAATTGCTCCATCTTGTAATGTTCAATGAGAAATTTCAAAGGAAAATGTTAGCTGAATATAAATAAAATTCTTCTGCTCTTTTTTCCCTTTTTCTTTCTTTTTTTTTTTTTTTTAATTAATAACTGCAACAGGAGTTGCAGTAATCAGTAAGTCTGACTGATTACCCACAGGTTCAGCCCTGGCCAACATACCTATCTGGGTCTCCCTAATCCTTCTGCAAAAAAGACAGTTTGATTCAAGTGTGCTGAAGCCTGTCCTGTAATAGTCAGAACACCAGTACTTCTGCTCCATTCCCCAAAATTTCAATCTGACCTTTAGAGTTTCCTTGGTCACTGAAACAATGAATGAACAACCATTTAACAAATGGAAAAAGGTATTCATTCATCACTTTACCACTGTCTCAGTCCCATACAGGAGGCACTGCAAATTACAGAGGAAAGCAACTAGTCCTAGCTGACTAGTTCACATACAAAGGGCGCAGTCAGTCAGTAACAAAGAGCAGGAAGAATAATTTTCTCTTCTTATCCATATGGTTTATTGACTAGGGACAGCAGGGGATTTGCTGGGGGATTTGCTGATAAAACACAGCTTTGTCACATTTGTCAGACCTGAGGCTGTCATGGAAACATAACTGATGTGACAATCGTTAATGAGCCACTGTCACAAGGGCAATCTCTCCAAGCCGACAGATTTACTGCTCCTGTTTC
>JAOXNG010000031.1:56593220-56610440 GCA_028566535.1 Scolopax minor
AGGCAGAGTCCAAAATATCCCTGCTTACACAATCAGATGTAGTGAACAGGAAAGGTAATTTACACAATCAGATGTAGTGAACAGGAAAGGTAATTTTGCAAGCTAACATCTTTCCTTCAAACAGAAATACTGCATCAAAGAAACATACAATTTTTTGCTCACAGAAATAAATGGCTGATGGCTAAATTAAATTATTGACACTTAGCAAGATTCTCAGCTATGCAGATTTTCCTACCTAACCTGAGGGTAAAAACAAGAACTTATTTTAAGTTTGCTATCCGTGGGGAAACAAACTACAAAAAAATAAGCTTTATGTGAAACTAATCAGGTATTAACCTGATTATGAAGATTATGTCAATTCCCCGTATATGGGTTCTTTATCAGGAAGGGTGAAGTACTATTCTCTCAAATAACAGATGTGAGTTGCACATTGAGTTGGATTTAAGACACAAGCTCTTTGATTACTCTTTTTGGGTTCCTCAGAGATAGCGGAAAAGGATTCCCAGTGTCAGAGGAATCTCTACTGAGGGCTCAGTTTATAGACAGTCAGTGTATTCCACCTTCCATACAAAAAGAGGATTAAGTGCTTTGCTGTGAGCTTTTCTAATGAGGCAGTAAGATTCAAGTATTTTCTTGATAAAATTTAAAAAAAGATAAATCAACTTACAGTACAAATAGAAACAAAAGAAAAACTAGGGTAGGTGCATAAGGCAACTGAAATGGAAGGATGCGGAGACAGAACAAAAATATTCTTCTGACAAACGTGAAGCCAAAGGCAAAAAGAAAGATGACAGAAACTCAAGAGGAAAAAAATAGAATAAAATAAAATTAAAAAAATCATCAAACTGGAGCAGTTTGGAAGAGGTCCATATAGAAATGGGAACACTCCAAAAAAGAAAACAGAAGAATTTTTAAGAACCCAAAAGATGGTCCTCTTCAGCCCTTTTTCCACCAAATCCAACTCTAGAATCCAACTCTTTGGGTCCCAAAGGTTAAAACATGACTTGGGCACAGACCCCAGGGAGCTATAAATGGAGAGACAACTCTAAAAAGATCAGTGAGAACGGTGAAGGACCAGGAACATCCACAACAAGAAAGATTGAGATATAAGGTATATGCCACCACTATTTTCTTATCAATTTCTTTGCAAACTTACACAATTTAGGGTATTATATTATATACAGAAACACAGAGACAAGCTGCAGTAATGCAGGCAGAACAGAATATTCCACACTACTTTTCTACTGCTTTCTGCAGAATTCTGATTTGCTGGCTGGAACTCAAGATCCTGGGATTTGGTTCTTAGTGTTTTTCCTTGATCAAGTATTAGCTTTTCCGGTTCTACCCATGATGCCACCTTGACAACATTTCCAGTGTCTGTTGTAAACAGTCTCTCTAAAGTCACACCTGTTCATTTGTGCTGCAAGGGCACAGGGCGGCTCCAATTCAGAGAAAATTCCCTGGAGGCATTAGCCATACAGCAGAAAGCTGTGCTGATTGCTCCCCAGTAGAAGAATGAAAATACTTCATGTCCACATGCATGGATTTGTAGGAAGTAGTTTGCCCTGAAATTTGAAAGGCTAAAACTCATGGTACGATTGGTTCAGTGTCAATTACGCGCTTTCGTAACTGATGCCCAGCTCCTTCAAGGAGCTGAATTTCTTTAGCTGGAGAGGCAACTGACCCACCGTTCTCAGGATTTTTATGCACAGTGTCCTGAAGTTTCACCAAAATACAGACATGGGGAGAATGCCTCTCTGTGTCTTCTGCAGTCATTATCCTTACATGAAATGAAGCATAAAGGTTTTCACTGGACATGTGCTTAAGAATGAGAACAAGAGTTACAGCAGGTTTTGGGCTATCCCTTTAGGCACCCTTAGGCCTCATACAAAACAGCTGAGACACACTAACTATTATCTCCTTAAAACTATTGCTGTTGATGTGGTTTCCTCTGACCGTGGAGGTCAGGGATATTCTTTGGCCAAGAACCTTAATGACCTAACAGCACTAGAGACAAACCTTTTTCAGCTATTCGTCTGCATTCTTTGGGCATGAGGACATGAAGAAGGGGAAGCACTGAACTATGTAAAGCTATGAAGCAAAGAGAGACATTCCATGCTACAAAGCTGTTCAAGTTAGCATCTCATTTATATTCTGGGATATAAACATAACTTCTCTCCCATATGCGATGAAGATTCCTATACTTAATTTCTCAAGACCAACACTGTATAAACCAGCTTATAGCCCGGTTACCTCACAGCCTTTCAGAACTGTTAGTGTGATATATTTGACCAATTCTTAGTATACTACCAATAAAAGTATGAAGGTTAACATGTATTTCTCCTCCTACTGTCTACTCCTTCTATCTGCCTTTTCCCAACCAGAAAAAAGCCTTTGTTATTGCTTACACACACACTGTTCATGAACGTAGAATGAGCAAGAAATCTGGCTTCAATCACTAACTGGTGCTTGTAGACAACACTGGAATATGAATAAAGGTAATAGAAGTCAGCCAATGGAAAAGACATCTGAGGAGACCACGGACTCATTAGCAAATCGCATTGTATGGATGATGAAAGTAGGTATAGAGACAAAATGCAAGGAAAAGTAGAAGATGAGGTAGAAGGGTGCTATTCCACCCAGATTCCTGCCAATAGAGAGAGATGGGTTTAGATAGACAGCCAGGACTGTCTCCAAGCTAAAATCCCTAGCACTCCCAAAAGAAAATAGGAGTGTGTTTCCCTCTCTTATTCATGCATACTTTAGAAATCTCCGGAGACCGCTCTGCAAACTGAAGCACTAAAACAAAATGTCAAGACAATAAATGGGGCATTGAAACTCTGTCATTTGTTAAAAGAAGGCCTTCTCTGACTTGAAGGCGATACCTTGTTTTCACTTCATAAACAGCAAAGCAATGCAGAATAGGCATTGTCCTATAGAATGACCTAAAAGAAGAGAGTGGGACAGCACAGCATTACTTGGCTGGATCAGTTGCTTTCAAAAACTTCAATATGAAATCCATCCTGCCACAGGCATATATTAATATTTTCCTGCCATCTATTCTTTAGCGCCATAACAAGTACATTGTTAGCAATACCAAGAAATAGCAAGAATCCTTTTTGGGTTTTATGGTCTGAGGAAATGAATTACTGTTCCACCTCTACTCCCAAACTCCTATTATAATCTGAGGAATCTGGAATTACTGCAATATATCAGCAGTGAAACAGTTAATGTTTTGTTCTCATTTACAGTGAAAGCATTTAAAGCTGGAAGTAGACCTATTTTCCCTTGTCTTTGAACAGGAAAAATTCACTGTCATTATTTATCTGCACACTTTGTTTTGTTTAGAAGTGGAAGTTTCATTTCTGTAAGAAAATAGTAACGCTTATGCAAAAATGGTACAGCAAGTACCTTGTTAAACTATGGTGAAGTATCAGAGAAGTATCTCTGTGGCCAAAGGACTCAAAATCCCAGCTCCATCTTTGGCATATTAGGCCACTCCAGACATGCAAGTAATTTTATTTCTTTCTGCTTTGATATCTTAATCTACAAAATGGCAATACTTACTAAAGTCATTCAAGGACATTACAGTATTCACAGTTTCATTCTTTGCTTTTATTTAAAGTTTGAATGAAACCAAAAACCCTTGGGTTGCACAATAAGACAATTGTGCTGATAGATCCGTTTCCCATAAAAAGCAGTTGCTGGGTTTGTTTCTGTTTCAGAGCCCACCCTGGCTCCTTGGGAAGCTCTCCCAGCATCGACTTAATTCCAGTGTTCAGCACCATCAAAATAGTATATTTTAATTATGCTTCATGTCATCAAAAACTTTCAATTGCACCAGTAATGGCTCTGATCAGCTTTGCAAAGCACATTGGTGAATTACAATGAAAATCACTATATCGGAGATAGGTATTTTGGCTTGCACAGATACAAACCAAAGACTTCAAAACCCAAACACAAAACATCTTTTTGCCTTTGTTGACTCAAATACTGCTCTAAGTCACATGATACTCCCCAAGGAAGAATTTAAAAGCATTTAACAATTAATAACCTTGCAACACCTTTGAAAAATAAATAGTGAGATGTGGGCACACACAAATTTCTTCATCCATTGCTGAAATACAGCTGTCTCTAGAGCTAAGGATAATATTCATTTAACAGTACAAAGCCACAGAACTGTAGAGGGCATGAAGGAAAAAATATTATTGCATCCATTTAGAGCAAGAGGGGAAGTTTGTGGAGGCAAAAGTGAAGTTAACCAAACCAGAATTTAAATAGCACCCTGTGCTTGATGCCAGATTGGTCAGAGATATCCCATGTTTCCAAATCTGGTAATCTTCCAAGGAGTCAAAAGCAACAAGTCTCTGCAGGAGCTGGTAAGGATAGAAGGGAGGGTTTTTTTCATTGTTTGATTTACTGACTAACTTAATCTGTACTGTTTGTGATTGTTTAATAGGGCTGATTGTTTAATTGGTGGGCTGAGCTTATGTTATCTTTAGATGACACTTTAATGTTGCAGGGCAATCGTTATTACATTCTTGAGAGCTCAGAGAGCCTATAATGATTGTTCAAATCCAAGAGATGTAATAACTCCTCAGGCAGACAGACACAAGTGTTAAGTCACTTTAAGTCCATCACCTGAGTCACATCTTGTTTGAACACCAAGGTCTCCATCAGGACTGTACCCTGAGCTCCTTGCTGAGGATATGTCTTCTCTGTTCAGGGGACAGATGCCATATGCTGAATCATGAACAAAACATGCTCTTGGGAGGTCTCCTACCCTCATAGCAAGCCTTTCCCAGTACTGTTTAGCTCATAAGAAACTGTTTAATCAGAAAGTCTTAGAGGACCTTGCAAAAACTAGTTTTACATCACACAACTTGCTTTGCCAAACAAACTTGTCCTAATTCAAAGACAGATTCCACACTGCTTCCAATCCTGCTGAAAAAGTTACATTCTTCTTTAAGCAAATCATACTGGGATTTTTTTCACCCTTTTACATTCAGTGGAGTAAGAAATATTCTTGAGAAGCAGGAGAGTGGAATGCAGGCTACTTTTCTTAAATCAGTCTTTCAAACACCATTACAGAAAAGACTGAGATTCAGCCTGACTGTAAGGAAAAGCACTGTATGTGGTCATTACAAATTCCAAGCAGAAGCATGCTCCTCACAGCGCAGCTGCTTTCGAGACAAATTGAGAAAAAACCCCAATGTATTAAAGTTGTTGGTTTTCTTACAACTATGGTCCCAGGTGGGCAACAACTAGGCATCATTCAGCTGTAATGAAGCCTGTGTAACCCTGATCTTGTTAAGAATCAGCCATGAAAAAAAATGTATGTTTGTCTCTGCTTTTCAATTAATTTGCTGTTGCTACTAAGCATAGTACAGGAAAAAAAAAAAAAAATCAATGGAAAAGGTTTCCAAATGGGAAACAAAAGCACTGGGAAGATCTAACTCCATTTTCGCCTTGTTGGGGAGTTTTTCCATTACTTCAGTATCCTTTTCTAAGAAACACAGTATCATGCTGTTTCTATGCGCTGTAATGCACTTGTATTTTGCTGAGATAACTCAAGTATTTAATACAGTTCAAGGTTTAATCTTCTATTTCCCCTATTTTGAACAACATCCTTTACAAAATATAACAGACAGACACACTTTCAGGATTTTTTTTTCTGGCTCTAAAAAAAAGCCCAGATGGGGCTTCAGTCCGAAATATGCAATTGGCATTTGGCCCGGTGTAAAGACATGCCCAAACTGCCTGAGGATGAAGCAGCTGTGAGGCCAGAGGGCAGGTCATAAACTGCCTAAACCAAGGAGACTTTGCAGAAGTAATTCCCTCAGGCCAGAGAACAGCTCTGAGGAAAACAAATGGCAAGTATACTAAAAATCACCTCTATTCAGTCTCATGATACAGGAGTTGAAACCACTTTCTGTCCCTTTCGTGTTCCTTCTTTCCCCATGCAAGTCAGAAATTGACACCCAGCCTGGCCTCTTGCTTAAACCATCTCCAACCATTAGCTTACAAGGAAAGGAGAGAGTTTCCAGAGTAGCAACAAATCTAGCATGGTACTGAAAGAAACTTTTAGTAAATACAATTAACTGCTGTCATGAAAGATCAGACAACTCAGCTTGTGATCCAAGCTCTGTGGAAATGTCTATGTGAATGTAGAAAAGGACCAGCAAAATTACCAGGGGTGGAAAAGACAGCAGCTCTGTTAGACAGCAGCTCTGTTAGACAGCCTGCATCCCTTCCACAACAGTGGGGACAGGAGAAAAACTTACAGCTGTGGTATCAAGATACTGCGTATAGTATCTTGTAATATCTGAAATATCTGAAAGTATAGAAAGGAAAGTATATATATTGGAGATATATATATATATATATGTACACAAAAAGGTACTGTGGAAACCAAAGCACAATTGAGGATCTAAATAAAGCTCCTGTTACCTGCTTATTCTTTTCCTCCTGTATTTTATCCACATAGTTCAAAAGGAAAAAAAATGACCCAAGTGAAATCCATGTATGCTTTACAAAAATGTACTTTGGAAAAGTTGCAGCAAGGTTTGCTTCAGGGGACTGAAGTCACTCCAGCAATTCAAGCAGACAGCATATGGGAAAACCAACAGTTACTACAGAATCCAAGGGACTGAGAAAGAAGTAAGGTTATTTGAAAGACTTTCCAGAGAAAGCACTACCTAAAACCCAATTTAACCTGCACCTGAAAACTTTAAAGCACAGTAAATGTGCAAGAGAGACCTATACACCATTTCCTATTAGATAGCTGCCAAACAGATTTTTTAATACATTTAATAATAATAAACATTATATATATTATTATTATATATAAATAAAGATAAAGCCATAAAATAAGGTATTTATGTAGCATGTTTAATTGTAAACATATTTGTACTGTTTTGTTTAATTGAAAGTGTAACTTGATAGATGCTACTATTACTGGACAATGGGAAATGTGATGAGAAAAAGGAAAATAAGTACGTCCACTGCATCACAAAAAATAACACGCTAGTGCTCTTGCACAGTCCTGCTTCAATAGGCCTATAAACCCTATATGTTTTGAGCCACTAACAACAGAGCCCAGGTGGCATTTGGTGAATTTTCAGGTGCCTTTGAGGGTCCAGCTACTTCAAGAGAGTAGCCCTGAATACTCCTTGCTGGGTCATACATCATTGCTATTCCTTCCCTTCAGGGCTTCACCTCATATTTGGAGGAGCATAGGTGCATCTCCTTCCAATGCCAACACCTTTTCTTTGCTTGGCTAGAGGTGTCAGGGCAGAACAAACATGAGGCACTGCCTTCCTAAGTTCAGAGCTCCCCAAGCCACATGCACTTTTCAGGCTCAATCTTTGCTCACTGAAACTTTACAGTAAAACCACCATGAGCCTTCAGAGTACAATTTCAGCCCATCGCATCTTTTCTAGGTTAGGAAAGAAATGCTACAAACCGCAAAGGTAGATGTTATAACAAATAGCTTAATACAAAGATCTTTTACATCTTTAATAGTTAGATCTCAGGAATACATGAAGAGGTATCTGTTATCCCTTTACAGATGCACAGAGAAACTGGGGTTGCAGGTAATGGAACAACTTACAGGATCTCTGAATGAGTGAAAAACAGAGCAGGGAATAGGACAAGAGATTTGCAAACTAGTGTCTCTTTACTGGGACTTCCATCTTTCTACAGACATTGTACTTAATAGTAGATGTTTCTGAAAAAGAAATTATTCTCTTTTGGAGAAAGATGAACACACTCTTCTTTACCGGTGATTATTCCCAGAGTGGATAAATTTTCAAAGGGATAAAAGTATAAAATTACTGACATTACAGAGCAAAGCTGTTTTCTTATGATTTTAAAAACAAAAGTAAAGCATATATTTTGGGGCAAAATTGTTTTAAGAAAGAGATATTTTTCCTGTTTCAGCAGAGACGTATACAAACAGTATAAGCATCTTTAATACAAGGAAAACATTGAAACAATAAGTTGCTGACTTTTGCTTGCAATATTTAATCACATTCCTAATGTGAAGATCCTGAGTTCCCTCGAAGAGCATGTGGATGTTTTATTGTTTAACAATTAGACCAAAGCCACACTGAGGATTTTTGTATCTGGTTCAAACTGACTTTAATGGAAAAGGCGCATATAACTCTCAAAAGTGACTTAAAAAATCTCAGCAGGGTTGTACAAAAAGCCAGAGCATTTTTCATTCTGTTTGAATCTAGCCTGGTTAAGGCTTTGTAGAGAGCCAAGAACTCATAGATAAAGATAGGAAATTGTGAAGGCAGAAGGTGTCTTTGTGTCCTCTACTCCCTGGTCGAACTGAAGTTTAGGGGTAATGGAAACATCTGCTGTGGTAACTTTTGATTACATCAATAAAAAGGGGTTTACAGCTAGTTTAATCAGCATATAGAAAATGCTGTTTGGAATATTTTTGAAGTGATATGGATAAATTACTGTCGTTTGAATACAGTATACCCTAGACAAGATGTAAACCTGGGCTGCACACTGATTGCATTGATGTATGAAAGTGTATTCTTGCCTCTTGGCATAGGTTTATAACGGAGGGAGGCACAGTAGGGGGGAGTAGTAGATACAAAATAACTGCCACGTTGTAACTAGAAAGAATGGTTATGGCTAAGTCTCAAAAAAATCAAAATAATACAAAAGAAAAACTGCTTTTCAAGAAAAAAAAAAAAAAAGGACTAACATCATGTATCTCTTTATACATTTGTCCGTTAATAAATATTTAAGAATAAATAGTTAAGAAACATGGTACTAAAAATCTAAACTTTCCTGATAGTCTTACCACCTAATGGTACAAATGTTGAAATTAAGTAACTGCACTTGAAATCACCTTCTAATTGGAATAATAAAAAGCCTTTTGAAGCACTGAAGAGCAGCAACAGTATTGTCATCTCAAAAGTACTACTCTGGGTATTTATTTACAGTTCAAGATGAAAGAAAGTGTTTTGTCCCACAGTATATTTCTGATTTTCCTGAGACAAACTGAAAATTGAGAGAAAAAGATTTTTCTGTTCCCAGGATTACCTTCCTGAACCTTCTCATCTGTATTGATGGTTCTCTCATCTATGCAGTCTTTCATTCATTCAGATTTTACATGCTTTTGCATTTTTACATTTACAAATGAAAGATGTTACAATGCTGCAATATCTCAACATCTTTCTGCCATTGTCTGAATTCAGCTCTCATTTTATTGTCATTTGCTCTACTCCAGAAAGCACTAATCCTAATTTACTTCAGAAGCTCTCATCCATCAGATTTTTAAAATCCATATGATAAAGCCTAGAGATGAAAATTAGATATCTCCACTAGCCCCAAGTGTAGGATTCCTGCATCTAGTTTTGAGAAGTTATGGGAGTAAGTCCTTTTGATCTGTATTTTAAAAAATGAAATATGTATCTAATTTATATCAATAAGTCTTGGATCAAAAAGTCTCTCACTGGCTATCCAACATTTAGGGTCATGCTCAGCCTCTCAAAAAACTTTCTTTCAAAACACCTGACATATAATCTCCTTTTACTCTTTGCCTAACTAGGGGGCGGGGGGAGAAACTGGATTCATAAATAATTTGAAAGTCACAGCTAGAAATAAAGTGCCAGGTGAGGAAGAGTTGAGTAGACACTGCCTATATGCTGGCATAATTCACCTGGTCAAATCACCTTTCTTTGTGTGATCTCAGCTAACCTTCTGACTATATGTTTGTCTGGGCTGGACAAGTAGATGTGGTTGCCAATCTGTTCTGCTGCAAAGCATATGGGAAAAGGAAAAGGAAGTTTTTGGTCCAAGACAAAGCACTAAACTATCCAGGGCTGGATTCCTGCTGTTTTATTTGTTATCCATGGGCTTGTGAATATGTATCTCCCTCATAATTCATTACATATTTTAATTTCTCATATGAATATGCCACTGAACTTGATTGTTCTGCTTCCAGAGCATATCTCCAGCACAGTAGCTGGCAAAAAAGCTACAAAGCAAAAAAGTCTACTATCTCTCCGAACTTAAGACTAGGCCATATTGTTTCTTCTATTGCATCAGCCTGTCCACAGTGGTTGCGAGTCAGCATTAGCATGGCAGAAACTACAGCCTGATTCACCTCATACTCTCTGTGTATAATTATGCTACCTGCTAAAAATAATGCTAACTGATTGAATTATTAACCATGAAGTAGGTTTCATCCAAGACAGAAAGTAAACTCACTCATGCTAGGTATTAACCTCTTCAGTTTTTCTGTTGTATACGGTGGTATTTCTGGCAATGATCCACCCAACTGAAAAGACAAGACAATCATTTCCCTTCAGTTCCCATCTATCCTGGAACAACTCCCTGCCAGGCACAATCTCATGGAGGTGAATGGATAAACAAACAATGTATTTTTCTCATAACTTTTTACCTCCACTTTTATTCTCTCTCTGAAGCGTGTGCTTGCCACTGAAAACTTCATGGCTCTCTGTTTCTTCTGGGAGAGATCATCTCAGCTGCACATTCATCAACTTCTTAGTTTCTCCAACCCAGACGAAACTGTCTTGAGAACAATCCAATGGCAAACAAAACCAGAATTAAAGCAGAACCTCAATCAAACCTTATCTGGATACTGGTTTTAGGGTGCAAAGCACAATCTGATATCTGTCTTGGTGTTCCACTAAATACAAATCTGAACATCAGAAAAAAGCAGGCAAGCAGAGGAATATGTTACCTGCTGACTTCTTGCAGCACAAACAGCTGTTATGAGGGAATGTCTATGACAGATAAGAAGCCTCAGTGCTCACAGGCAAATGAAGAATCTTTCCATCACCATTTATCCCCTTTATAGGGCCTAATGAACCCCAAGCCATAGTTGAAGTGGTATCCACAAAATCTAGGTCTCGCATCCATATACAGCTTCTCTGCAGCAGCAGCACAACTAGAGGGTATGACATGCACAGACCATTGAAACCCAGTTGCTGGGTTTGGACTGCTTTGAGGAGGAGATTCAAGGGTCAAAATCAGAAAGAAGAAAAGAAACACACTAAGAAAAGCCAGAGATAAATGAACGACTGAGAGCTAACAGGCAAACTTCCCTGAAGCACAGATGAATATCTACTTGCAGGTAAAATGGCAGAAGTCTGAAGGTACTTGCCTCTCTTGAATTTATTTTTTTCTAGGGAGTTACCTGCCTTGTCCAAGTTACGTAATCAATAAAGAACCAGAACAGACCAATGAAGATTATCCCCAGCTCACCTGGGCACTAGGTGAGAAGGAAACTGTTTCACCCAGCAATATGCTCCTTTGCTTCACAGGCCTGAGGGAACCTCTAGAGAAAAAGACCAATTCCTTTGCTGGCTGCTCTGCAACTATGGTAGCAAAAACCTCAGAAGGTCTTGCTCATAGTGTTGGTTCAGAGGCTAATAAAGCACTGAGCCAATCAGCAGGAAACCCCTCAGCATCAATCCCTGGCACTGGGGAGGGAGAGCTGAAGTGTAACACCTGTGAAAGCAGGAAGAGAGGCTAAGAAGATATCCTGAGGTCTGTTAATACCAAAAACAGATAATGAAAGTTGTGCCATTAAAGCTCTGGAGTATTCATGAGTGTCACATGGGATTTTCAGACAAGACAGTTACTGAGGAGACAGCATGAGCTCCTAGTGCTTGTCCTTGGCTTTTCTTGCATTACAATTAAATAATTCAGGATATTTACTTGTTTTCACAGGAGAAATGGTGGTGAATGCATCTAAAACACAACAGAACAGAAAAATATGCATGCATACATAAAGGTGCATTAATTGTATCAACAACTACTGAATGCTCTTTTAACAATTTTGTAGATTACGTTATGTAATATTTACATAAGGCCTATACAGAAATCCAGATTATTTTAGACTTTCTGATCGCTTTCTGTCCTTACCTACTCTGATCATGCCTCTCTTTCAAGTCAGCCATTTCTTACACAGGTTGAGTGGTATGGGGTATGTTCTGCCCAAAGGCTAAAGTTAGCAATATACCAGGGATACAGCAGGCAGTAAAACACAAGCTGTGGTGTAGAGTTGCTGCACAATTTGCATCTTAACAATGAAAATAATCATAGAGCCTGCTGTCACACAGGAGATTTGGTAAACTTCTGCACTTTACTGACTTGCCATATCTTCAAAACAATATTCCCAGTTAATGAAGTTCGTTTGAACAACACTGGCTTACAGGGTTTTGTGAGCCTCTAGCTGGGATTAAGAAATGAGGCAAAATGGAAAGTCCAATCATTACAGTCTTTTAGCAGAAGTGAGAAGCACTTTCACACATGGCAAGGCAATATGCTCCTTTTTTTTTTTTCCTCACACAGAATGCAACATGACTTCAGGCCAAATATATTTCCCTTTCCAGTGACCTTGAGTGATAAGAGATTCCACCAGGACAAAGGATCAAAATCATTAGAGCTCCTCATTAATTCCACCACGTCCTGCAAGAACTATTTGCATTCCCTCAAAGAATTAACAATGTTGAAAGCAAAAATGTCAGGAGACAGATACATCCCCTGACTTGAAGGACTTCTCAGAACAATTTACAGAGTCCACGCCTGGAACATCTGTTCCTTGCTGAAGAAGGGTTGCAAGGTCTTCCGGGGCAGTTCTCCTAAAGTACTTTGGTCTCTGTCCTAATACTTGGAATAGAAGGCTGAGCAGGGCGCTTTCCACAATGCTGGCTGGTAGCATCTGTCCCCTGTAATTGTGATTGGATGTCCCATGAAGACAAATAATCCTTTTCTTATGGGGAAAAAATGCAAACCATTAATTCAGTGTGATGACCCTGTCAAAATGATGAAATGAATAATAGTATTAAAACTTTACACAATGAGTGTTTTTAATAAAGTGGGAGTTAAGGAATAATGTTAAATGGTTCAACTCAAAGACCTGGTTTCCTGTGTTGATACCAGTGCTAGCACTAAACATTCATACATCAAGCATTTTTACATCTTCACTTTAAAGAGAAATTAGGAGACAGATACACTTAAACTGAAATAACATCCTGTTCCTGTGTGTGTGAACACACACACGGGGTGTATTTCTGACAAAAATTCACTGTGTTTTCAGTGTGTCCTTAAGAACTTCTCCATTTGCACAAATTCAGCTACACTGCAGTGGCTGTCAGGTTTTCAGCAGACAGATACAGCTCAAACAAATATATCTTCAAAGAATGGTGAAAGGTGTCATTAGAAATGAATGTCTACTCTTTTCCTATGTTCCACAGCCTAACAAATGCATCTCCAAGGTCAGAAGCTTACAGCAGAACATATCAAAAGCACTGGCTTTTGATCGATAGTATTAATTTACCTGAACAGTTCTAACTATCCGGGTATACACTCCAGATGGAAAACGAAGTTAGATTACTCTAAGCATGTTCACTATGGATTAAGCTAATGCAGTCTTCTTTCTAAACTAGGTTGGCTGAAAATACAAAGTTACAGCCCCCAAGCAATAAATAGGAACTCTTACCATAACTCATTGCAAACTATAGTCTCAAGCACACTGCAACTAAACTATCCTATCTAATTTCAAACTCTGGTTACCAGTAACAGACCCAAATAGAAAGGCATACCAAAACAGGAGAGTGGTTTGTCCATGAAGTATTAACACACCAGTTGATCCCTATCTCTACAATTTATGGTAAGATGGACTTCAGAAAGTTCAATTGTTAATGCAGGAAAAAAAGAAAAAAGCTTTCAGGCTCAGTCCCTAGTGAATAAAAAGGTTCTAACAAAATCAGACAGCTCTTCAAAGCCTACATGAATGAAGAGAGGACTTAAATCAAACTGTCCCCAATGTTCAACCAGCCCTTGAACTCCATTTCTGCACAACCAAACAGCAAGGACCATGTAAACGGTAGCTCCGGAAGGAGGATGCTGTTCACCATGGCCCCTCTCTACCAGGGCAGAGCTCTAGAGCAGCACAGACCAGGATTTTCAGAATATGCACAGCACCTGACAGGTGTGCAGGACTTCCTTTCCACAACATTTAACTTGACAGATCTCACCAGCAAAAGCATTTCTACACGAAAAAGAAGAAAGATACAGGAAAAGATTTTGCAGCTGGATTAGGAGTAAATGTGACAAGTAGTGTATGAATACCCAAAAAACATACCCAAAACTCTTCCCAAAAGGCAAATTTCAGGTCTTGTAGGGTGTGACTTTCCAAGGCTTGGCAAAGCTACTTATAACCTCACCAAAGTTCAATATAACTATGAATGTTTACAAGCACAAGGACTAGGCCAAATTGAGAATGTAAATATTTGCATTCAGTTCCCCAAACTTGTCTATCTGCACTGCCAACTAAATCCCAACTGCAGACCAAAAAAATCTGAAAAGCAACAGTTGTACACACTTTACAGCAGAGACAAAACTAACACACATGGCATTCAGCATTGGGAAAAAAAAAAAAAAGTAAAAGAAGCAATTCACAATCTAAACTGAACTTATGTTAAACAAGACATCAATGAAGTTTGGACCAAACCTAGACTTGACCCAGCTATCATTTGATACATTTTGAAAATCTGATCTATCCAGATTTTGGTCCTCTGGCCTGCAAGAGACTGGATTACATTAACCATACCTAT
The DNA here is from genome assembly GCA_028566535.1 of Scolopax minor. Taxonomy (NCBI): domain Eukaryota; kingdom Metazoa; phylum Chordata; class Aves; order Charadriiformes; family Scolopacidae; genus Scolopax; species Scolopax minor. The sequence goes on from JAOXNG010000031.1 coordinate 56,607,836, forward strand.
ATCAGTCAAGATCCCATAGACAACCTCATGGGTCTTGCACACAGTGGTAACTTTGACCTAAACCACATTCTCTTAAGCCATCAAAAGTAAGAATTTCTATTTCCCAAGTAGATCACAGAAGCATAGAATCATAAAACAGTTTGGGTTGGGTTGGAAGAGATCTTTATAGAACACCTAGTTCAGCCCCCTGCAATGAGCAGGGACATCTTCAGCTAGATCAGATTGCTCAGAGCCCCATCCAACCTGACCTTGAAAGTTTCCAGAGATAAGGCACCTACCACTTCTCTGTGCAATCTGTTCCAGTGTTTCACCACCCTCACCATAAAATATCTCTTCCTTATATCTAGCCTGAATCTATCCTCTTGGTTTACCATTAACCCCCTGCCCTATCACAACAGGCCCTGCTAAAAAGTCTGTCCCGTCTTTCTCAGATGAGTTGAGGAAAATCTCCTCTGAATACAAAATAAGTTATTTAACAACCTCAATTCCATATTCAGAATCAATTTAGAATCTCAAATCACCTTGAGTTCTCAATATCCAGATATTTTTCTTTTTTTTTTTTTTTTAAAAAAAAGTTCTATCCCAATTCTTTTAGCTATAGATAAAGATGGCAGCCAGGGATCCATTCAAGAGAATTGTGACCTCCCACAAACACAGATCCCAAGGAATTCTCAGCTGCCAGTTCCCAGACCTTCTCAGAAAGTGTTAAATGCCTTTCAGTGCTACATCTCCATTGCAGACACTCACTGGAGGGAATCAGAAAGCTAAATGTCTAACCAAGACCAGAATTTTGTAATTTTCTTTGTATGATAAGAATTTGGGCTTCCTCACTCCCACTACTGTAAACTAACAAAAAGTCCATCCTCTCCCTCTTCAGTTAAGTGGGAAAAGTACAAACCCGTTTCTTTAGCTTTACTCAACTGTGGGAAACTTGGTTTTGCTCTCCAGTCAAAAGCAGACTCTTGAGCACACTTCACAGTGACCTCTTCACAAGGGGCTAGTATCATTTTTTTAAGCGCTCCTACACTAAAAATAGTCCTGCTTCCTAAACATGCATCCTTAGCAGTTCCAGGCATTCTGAGATCTGCATACCACTTTATTTTTTTTAAACTGGCAACATTTATTTAACCAGCAATTAAAAAAGGAGGCCCAGCTGCCCCAGTGATTCTTCCCAGAGGGTCTTAGATGTTTATGAAACACAATGAAAACAATAAAGCGGATAAAATCATGCTATTCCATCAAGTCCTTGGCAAGACTTCCCAACCAAGAATAAATTAGCATGGTACGTTACAGTCAACAGATTACACAATGGTTTACAGGGTCACCAATAATAAGGGGTCACACGCTCCTTAAAGAGCTACAGTATATGTTAAAAGTCACTTGCTTAAAGGGAAACAGCAATGCTTGGTCCTGAGCTCCTCGGAGCAAATTCTGGCAACCACAGCACAAGCATGCTGTTGGGTAGGAAAGGACAGAAGGCGCCTCTCCTCCCCAGCGCCAGGAACAGCAGTGACTGCAGGAGTTTAGGCACCCAGAAGGGAGCAGAAGAGCCAAGCTAGGCAGGACTCCTTCATTTCTGCACACAAGAGGACAACATGCTATGCTCTTTTAGGAGCAGGGCAGTCTCCGTGTCCCATTGAAGCCTAACACCACCCACCCTATCACACCTTCCCAAGGAGCCCTGCTCCCCACTCCTCCATACTTTCAAAGGGAAGAGGGAAGTAGTTCCATCCCAGAAGCAGGATGGCAGTTTACTGCCAGTCTAGTTGCTCTTAACAGTGTATAGACAGTAGCCAGCTTTAAAAGGTGCTCCACTATATTCTCAGTAACTTGATAAAGTAATCATGTAACATTATCTTAATTGCTTAAATGTGTTGCAGTTTTCCTTTAAGTAACTTCTCTTAAAGCAAGAGGGAAATGCCTGATCAAAAACGTAAATCTTTCTCTCACCCTTCAACCTGGTAACAGATTTCCATTTGCTACATGCATTAACCTGATCATCAAAATTAAAGCTGAATTTTGACATTCATAAAAACTTACATCATTTTCTTAAATCTCACCTTAAATATAAAATACTTCTAGTTTTGCTCTGCTAATTTACCCTTTCACTATATGGAATATTTTCATCTACCAACTATACATTAATCACAAATAATCAAAACATTATTGAATCTCCAAGGCAAATTAACCTCACTTTAATTAACCCTACTCTGCATCATCAGAAATCAGATTCCAACAGTTTTATCCTTTATCTTCCACAAGCTTTTATCATTCTAGGTGGTTTTCACCAGATTATTCAATATCTGGCTGCACTTAAAAGACTCAGAATAAAAATGAAAAAAATTATTCCTCAAAAGTCCATGCAACTGTAAAACAAGGGTGTCGAAAAAACTATTGTTGACATACACCATGCAATCATACTATGCATCCGGCTTCATTTAGCTTGAATACTAAAATTCAAAATACATTTAAGCGATAAAACCAAAGTAAACTTAAGAAGGCTCTCTCATCTGGAGCCGCTTCTCTTTGATTATGGTGACCTGCTGCTCCTCACTAAAGCTAACACTTGGTACCAAGCCAAGAGCAGTACATCTGATTTTCCCAC
>JAOXNG010000031.1:56690502-56713468 GCA_028566535.1 Scolopax minor
GGCAGACAGAGAAGGAACACAGAAGGAACCTACAGCCAGTGCTGCAGCCCACCAGGTACCCACACACAGAGCCCCTTGCACCCACCCTGCCCAGCATCCCATTCCTTCCAAGTTTGCCTCCTGGGCCAGCTTGCCACATTTTTTTAAACTTTCACTCATTTTTTCCACTCACAAACTATATTTTTTGCATTTTTCTTTCATGACAGCCATTACACACACGACTACCTTCTTGTCAAATACATATGTAATATATACAGACATACACACATAGATGTGTATTTAACATACCTTTATACTTAATCTTCTGAAATTATTTCCAGCTAGAGATTCTCCATCCAGCTCCCATGAAGTCTCCTGTTCATGATTAGTATTTTGTTTTATTTCTTCTAGCACAGCAAGTGGAAAAAAATGCACAAACCCCACAGTCAGGCCACCACCGCTATATTAGATTCAGACACAGAAGATGAAGCTGTCTCTAAACCTAGTTAAGCATAAACTTGCTGTGTACATAAGTGTTCCATGAATGTTTGTAGAGTTCTTGGTATAACATGAAACACTTGATCTAAGAACTACTAAACAAAAAATTGCATCTTAAGTGACCACCTCAGAATTTTTCAGCTTCCAGTGCAACTATTTCTCTCTTTAAATCTATGAGCCTCTCGCTTCCTAATCCCCAGAATCATCACAGATGGGAAATTTCATGGCACATGATTAATATCCATTGGCTATTGAATAAAATTCCCAGTGAAGAGAGCAGGCTTTAGTTGCATTAGATAAAGTTTAGCAGCCTGTCAGTGTGACTGAGTTTCCTTAAATAAGCTCTATACTTATAGACACATTCAATAAGGAAAAAGATTTCAAGGTCATCTTTTCTGACTTATTTTTTTAATCGTGTACTAAACAGGCTTTACTAGATGGACTTTAAAAAAAAACTTTACTACTATTCAAAATTCATTAATCAGAGCAACAACAGAGGAAGAATTTTTTTTTGATTTTTAAACACTTAGAGTGGTTTAATAAGGTAAGTTGAAAGAGCAGTATGCAGACAGCATACATAATTTGCACTGACTTGAAGAAAAACTATATGAACTCACCTTCTGAGAGTGGAATCTATCTCTTGAATGCTGTAACTCCGTGCCTTCCCCACAGGTGGTCTGCCTTCCCCACAGGTGCTCATGGGTGTTCTCCAGTGACAGCAGAATACATGTTGCAGAAAGCAGAGCTCCAGAACAGAGTCAAAATCTGACTATGAGCAAAAGAATTGTTGAAACGAAATGGGCAGCAGCAAGATGTGTTTTAGGACAGGTTGGTTTCAGGGAAGCCTAGCAACAAATCTACATGTACTCACTTTGAATTTGGCTCAAGCTCTTTAAGAAGGACCTGTCTGTCTCCACTCGCAGCAGCCTTGAACACAAAGTTTGAACGGAGCAGCATTAAAAAGAAGATAGAAAGCGTACGTATATTTTAATTGTGATTTTTTTCTGATATTTGCCAGTATCCTTGTGTTCTGTTTCCAAGGATTATCAAAATACTATTCCATCCTTATGCGCATCAGACCTCTTTTGATTCCTTCGATGTAAATAAGCTTCAACTCTTGCTCTCTATATTCCACTAATACTTATTTCTATTATGTAAACAGCCAGAGGCCCAGTCAGAATTTCAGCTCTCACTGTTCTGGGAGGGCACAAGGTAGTTCATATTGACATTCCCTATCCTGGAGGGTATCTGAACACTCATGTGTCCATCACTGCAATCTCGCAGGGGGCAGCATTCACAATCTCAGCAAGAATATTTGAATAACGCAGTTTCCTGCTCTGATTAGCCTGCAGTCATCATACTTTTCCATGACTTCTGCATTCCCAAATGTCTTTTACTTTACTGTCTTTTCCATATAAACCATATATGTCTTTTCCATATAAAAATAAAAAGGTCAGCTTTCTACAGCCAACAGCTGAATTACACAGTATCTTCCAAAATTGCACCAAATTAACCTGGATGGCTACAGTTTAATACAAATCAGTCCTTGACACTGACTAAAGAAAGCTAAGGGTCAAACAAAAGAATTAATAAATGAGGCAGAAGATATTGGGATTAATTTTATAAAATTTTGATAGATTGACTACAACCAACATCTCCAGATAATATCACAGTAACATATACAGAAACACAGTATTAAAAATACTATAGATCGAACCATTTACAATTTCCCATGACCTAACTCTATTTTTTTTTTTAATTCTAAGAAATAAGTCAATGGATTTAATGAAACTGTGGTGTAATTTTAAAAATATTCTGGGAACTTGTCTCTTAACATGAGTTTTCACTCTGTTGTTTTGGTTGGGTTTTCAAATTATTTTTAAATTTAAACAAGGAGGTTTTGAGTTTTCTGTTTATTTTTTTTTAGAAAAAAAATCACTTAATCTATAAAGTAATAAAATACTTTGGAGTTACTTTAAGTAGTTTATTCTGTCTTCATACAGCTGGTTACAGCAGGCCAATTGACTCCAGCTCATCATATAGGAGATGTCATATAGGAGACATTTTAAACATAATTACAATTAATACCAGGCGAATTCTGATATGATACTAGCCAGAAATATATGCACCATTAAATATATGAAGAATTGTTTCTTTATGGGTATAGATGCAGGCTAACAATATATTACATGAAACAGAATGCTAAGTGTTCCCAGCACAGTCTATGTGATGTGCGATAACTTGCTGCACAACCATTCATTTTGTCACAAAACTATTTAACACAGCAAAGACAACTAAAAATATTACTCAAGGTTTTCATGCAACTAAAAGTTCACTGGTTTATTTCTCTTGTAAAGAGTAACAGTCTGAAACATTTTACATTAATTTACAATCATGAAAAAGATTTTTATGCTTATCTCATGTAGGTGACATTAAGTCATCCAGTTAACACTAATTATTATTTACAAAGTTAAATCCTGTTTTATAGGGTTAAACATTTTTTGAATCATCTGCTGCCAAAAAAAATAACATCAGTCTACAACCACACAGGAAGTAGAAATTAGAATTCCTACAGAGCCACTATCATTGCTATGAAGATACAATGCCAAGTGGTACAACATTCTGCCACAGTTATCGCTTCTTCCAATATTTAAGATGGCAAAAATTCCCTTTTAGTTTTTTACTGAACATGCAAGATCTACAGTAAAAGGGGAAATTTTAATTCATAATGTTGATCAAGGGTAACAGAAGTGCTTCTGAGTCATTTAGTTTTCATGTAGAAAACTAACAAGGCTGTGAATTCTTCAAGAAAGGGCAGGTTTTTCTCCTCGGGCTTGGAAGGTACACCACACCGATATGCTCCTCTCCTTCCACAGGGAGCAGAGGAAACATCCTGCACACACTGGAGCAACAGAGAGGAAAAGCTGAGAGATGCACCATACAGACCGAAGGCGAGATGGCCCATAGCAGCCGTGCAGGGCTAGAAGAGTGTGCCCTATGAAATGAGGTGCACTGAAGAGTGCAATGAACCCAGGGCTCAAGCCAGTAACTCATGCACAGAGCAGGAAACCCCAATTCCACCCATTAAAAATATTTGGATGTTTCGCAATTTTTGTTTTCTTGAAGCCTTGACGAAACCAATCGCTCTGATTTGTGTGTCACTCAGCAACATAAAGCAGAATTGTATGTATCTTCAGCCTTCTTTGGAGGGAATACAGCAAGAACTTACTTGCCTCCCTTGGCAGAGGACACAGACCACCACAAAGTCACTCTGCTGGGCTTGGCCAAGAAGCTGGCACGTCATGGTCCTCTCCTCCCAGTGCCCCACCAGCAGGTCTCTAACTCACCCATGCACTTGGAGCAGAACTGCAGAATCTCAAAGTGCTCTGTTGCCACACAGAGATGGTTGGTGGGTCCTTGAAATGCACTGACACTGCATCTGGCATGGAAAGCCATGAACAATAGAGAGGCAGGGGCTGTATAGCCAGAGGAAAACTATCTTGAAACACCTTTCTGGGGTCTCAGCACAACCGCTTTACCACAGACGTATCAAGCTTTTCTCATCAGCCTTTCTCTCCTTCTGGCATCCCTTAGCCAATTCCTCTCACAAGTTACACTGCCTCATATCTTCTTCCAGATAACCTCTGTCCTTCCTCTCCACTTCCCCAACATGGGCCCTGTTCAGGATGAAGCACACCAGCCAGGAACGCACAAGGACAGGAGTTCCTTGCCCTCTGTTGTGCTAATACACTCCCTGCCTCCCTCCTCCCCCCAATCTTGTTTGCTCCCCTTTGCTGCAGGTCTGGCAGCCCATTCCTGGAATGGACACTCACCACCATGCCAGAAGAATCCACAAGAAGATCTTAAGCTGGAGCAGGAGCCCAAGTGCAGCCAGTTAAGGGACAGTTCTCCCTCCTGGCAGCAACTCAAGCCATTTCCCTCCTCTGTTCAGAACATGGGAATTCTCTCTGGGCAGCAGCAAGAGGAACATCTCTCCATCCTGAGAGGACTCTGCTCACCAGCAATGGCCTAAGGCCACTGTCCTTTCCCATCACACTGTGACCAAGACATGTTCTTACCACAAGACATGAGGCACTGCCCAGAACAGGGCAACCATGACACAAGAGTTCAGCAATGCTGCGTTTGGTTGTATTCATTTGCTCCTAACAGCATAGGGAAGAGATTCATACCCTGCCTCTGGATGAGAGTTACATCTGTCACACTCTGGATGTGGTATTATTCACATACAACAGTTAAATACCACATACCAATGCAATGAAACCTGGAGAGATCTGACTCCGCACCCTAGGAAATGGAGCATTTGTCCTGGCCATCTTCAAACCATCCGTATCTTGGCTAAGGGGGCACACAGATGGTTGGTGCTCACTGCAGAACTCAACACTACCAGTGACCGATAGACAGAGGTCTTAACTCCATCCCCAGATGAGCCGGACTGCGGTCAACCCCCTTCAAGAGAGAAGGCCCAGAAGGTACATTACAGTGAGAAAGTGGTTTGCACGGTCAGAGGACAGTGATGTAACATTAATTGTGGACAGAAAACCACTGAGACAAGAAAAACATTTTGATCAGAATAGTTCTCCCTACAGGCCCTTTCAGAATAGCCTTCTCTCACATAAGAAACACAACCTGAGGAAAATGACACAGTTCGGGAATCTGGAACGGCATTGTGCTATAGACGACGTTTGCAGCCACAGTCTGGTTGAGGAATATCTTTGTATGTCTATTTCTCCTGAGCAAGAAAGGGAAAGCAGCTCTTCTCTGCTCAACAAGGTCATTGCAAGGTGCTTAGACAAGATAAGAAACATAAGGATTGAGGCTCATATAAGAGCCTTAAACAGTGATGTAAAAGAGCATAATCTACGCAAAGCCTGCATTTAAAATGGGCCTTGTGTGTTCAACTGCAGGTGCTCAGAGGACAGAATTTTATACTACTTGAAAAAGCCAATGCCTCACGCTGTCCCAGGCCTAAGCAAAGGGAGAGTGCAATAGGGTTTATCAAAGAACCTGTTGTGTTGTAATATTTGCAGCCAGCCCAAAATTGAAGTGTCTGTTTTCCATTATTGTGGTTTCTTGGTTTTATTCTTGTGTCACTCAATTTATACCAATAGATCATCAGCATGAACACAGTGGGACCCAGACCCAGAGCATTCAAGCCAATATTCAACCTTTTGCTTATTCCTCCATATGCCTCATACAACATATAGCTCAGAGAAAAAATTCAATGTGTGCAATTCTTGGACTCACTGGTTTAGACTAAAACTATTTCAATCTTAGCTCTGACTTTCCTGTGTAGCAGAAGTTAAGAGAGACATTAATCTAGTTCTCACTTTCAGCGAGACCAAACATGAACCCAGCTTTGTTGAGGTAACATACAGTAATGGCAGCCCAGAGTTCACCCCAAACCACACTACTTAGCCTGTCTGTCCTCATTAGCTTTTGGAGTTACTGATGAAGCAACAGTGCAAAGCTCTACAAACTTCTGCTTGGCACCATTTTGTTAAAGAAACGATGGGTAGTCTCTAATTCAGAGACCCATGAAGTATCCTTGGTACCCAAAAGGTATTATCTGGAAAGGAATCAAAATTCTGTTCACCAAAATATTTATATTAGCTGAAAAAGCCAACCTCTGCCAAGAACGGAGCTGGCAAGCTTCCCTGGAGTTTCCCTGTCAGTGTGTAAAACACAGACAGCAGCCCCACCTACCACAACCCCTCTGTGCATGCTCAGGGCTGGTTAGTGTTTTACAGTGTCAACTATTTGTAAGGCCTCAGGAATCTGGAAACTTTAGAGCGCAGCAGCCGGATGAAGGATCTTGGGAACATCTCTCTTGACTCTTGGGCTGTGTACTTGAAGTAGTTCTGTGGATGTGCCAACACGTCAAACAATGCTTTTATGAGTTTCTTGTCCTAAAAAACAGAAAGCAGATTTTACAGTAATTTCACAAAGGAGTTAGGGCCAGTATCACCAAAGCTTAATGACTGATTAACTCATAAGAGATTATGGGCATTTTATTTTTCAAGTACTAATGTTTCAGGGTCTCAGAAACCAGTAGAGCAAGGCTGACATTCAGGTCCCAGGGAAGTCACTGCATTTTCACATTTATCATTAGTGGCACCAGGATTTCTCCCCTCCTCAGACTTCCAATAATAGTAAACAAAAGAGGGAAAAAACCACAAAACAAACATTGCATCTCAAATCCAGCAAAAGAAAGTTTTACTAGGGATGACATCCACTGAACTTGTCCATGCAGGTTTCCCCTCTAGAAGCTCTGATTCACCTTTATCCTCCTGGACACTGGATCTCATATCTAGTGGTCTGCACAATCAGGATGTGCTGATTTACCCCACTTCCCTGAAGTAGCATGTGTTTAAGTGCATCAAGAGCAGGAGGCAACCTCACTGGCAAAAAATAGCATCATTCTCAATCAAAACCAACACGTTTAGTGGAAGGAATATACCTTAAGTATTTCTTGATGATTTTCAGATGCATAAAGTCTACCATCCCGAACAATGTCTTCTATTAGTTCTTGGTAATCCTCTATGGGGAATGCACAAGAGAATCATTTGCAGGTTCACTTCACTTACATACTCAACACCTCCCTCGGTTACACATGTAAGCCCTACCCCAAAAATAACTAGTGGCACTCGGCCTTCAAATTAGCAGTCAGAAAAATATTCCAAATGCTATTCTGAAAAGAAAATACAAATACTGCTTACTATGAAAGCAATATACTCTGCTGAGCTGCTCAGTATTGATTTGTAAAAAGCAAAAGAAATCATAATGCACCTAGGATTGTAAGTGCATACTGTAACCAAGTACCCCACTTCAAACCAACTGCACTGCAGAAATGTATATGTAAATATCCACAACCTGTTATTGGTTTCTTTCTATGTCAAGAAGGGGGCGAGGGGGAAAGAAGGTAAGAGGAAACTTTCTTAAAAGGCAAATTCTCCTGGCCAATCAAAACTTGAAATGCTTCAAAAGGAGAGGTATCCTCTGAAAAATTAATTATCCCCTGTTGATGAAACTCTGCAGACCACAGTGAGGACAACTCCTTCACAGTTAACACGCTGCAAAAAGAAACATCCCATATCATTTTCATACCCTTTATGCTGAAGTGCAAAGCATCAGCTCCAGTTCCACTCCTGGTGACTCTGACAAGGACAGGGTGAAACTCTTGCCCCTCAAGCTTCTTTTCAAAGCAAATATTTTACTATCTGGCACTAGACTTCTGATGGTAACAGAAACACAATAAAGCAGAGGCACTTGTGCCCTCTGCCCAGTTCCTAACTGGGAGCACTCTGTTGCCACTTGAACCAACTCAGAACTGGGAAGTCACAAAAATGCATAAAACCCAGATTCTGGCTTTGAGGTCTGCATTTTGCAGGTCAGGGCCCAGAACCTGAGCTCTTTGTTTAGGTCTGTGGAAGACTGGAAGTATAGTGGCACTTAAGATTGCAATGCAATGCAGAATTCCTTAAACTAGCTTTAGATGAAAACAGCTACTGGAAGTAGTCTCGCAGTGACAGTGCTAAGAGTGCTGGGTTAGCCAGCTGCTCAGCGAGGTCAGGGAGCCCACAAGGAGTTCTGCACTGCTGCAGCTGCACTAGCCCACGTAGGCTCAGCTGCTCACACACGCTTACCATCATACGTTACGTAAGGAACTTGGAATCCTTTGGCACTGTTCCCTTCGTTTGACTTGAACTGGATCCACAATTTCTTAGACCTAGAAGTGAAAGCTATAGGGCGCTCGTAGGTTTGACAGGTTTCGTACGTGGTCACCGAGTTGGAAGAAGCTTTCAAAGAAAACACACAATAGGCAGTTACCTGACAATGCTTCATACTAATGAACAATTAGAAAATAGGTTAAATTACCATGACAAAAAAATGCTTGCTGCTGTTAAGAAAAGTCCTCCAAACGTGGCATGCCATCAGTGGATGGCAAGCCATCAATGACTGACTTCTTAGTCAAGGCACGTCTTCCCTGTTTGAACGATGTACCTATACTGGAAACTGAAGCTCTTTATTCACACATCAGGCACCTGTGGGGACTAGCAAGCATCTCCTCTTTCCTAACCCGGACTAGAATTGCTTAGAGTAATTCATGACTAGTTAGCTTGAACCATATATCCCTTCTGAACAATATTTCTCTCAGAGTTCACCGACACATCATAGCCTTGCACCCTTATTTCACCTGAACCCGTGGAGCAGCATTACCAAATAGGATTTCTCAATTTGTCATTTAAAAACATTTCTACCCATAAGTTAAGTCTAGTCAGGCTACATTTACCTTACGTAAACAGTGACATGCATGAGAACCCTGTGTGGCACACTGAGATAGATTCACCATATGCCTCAGTATATATTTCAGACTTACAGCTTTTTCTCATCACCAGGTAGTCTCCACACTCATCTTCTATTGGCAGAAATATTTCTGGAACCACAATCAGGATTCGGCGCTTTGGCGGTGGGTTAATATTCCAAGTGCACTCAGTGTTGGCAGGATAGTCCCCAGGATAGTTTGGTGATTCGATATATCCAGTGTAATCTCCCAATTCACCTCCACACTGCCTATCTGGAACAGCAATACAGTACACAGGACCGACACAGCGAGGTCATCCTACAGCTCTCTGCAGTCGCTGTCAGAAACAGCATGTGGGTGACAGACACACAGGCTTTTCTGTTTGCATCTCAATCAGGTACAGTTCTCTGCCAGCTTCACTTCACACCGCTCCTGCTTCTGCCTGTCTGTTTTCATTATTGTTCAGATGTAAAAATACAGACCAGTCCCCATTGACACAGCAGGTGCTAAGGACCAGGCCACAGCCAGGTGGCAAGGCAGTTGGAAGAAGACATAAAAATGGTCACGTGAGGATACTCCACTTGCTTGTACCAGACAGAACATTTTAATAGATGTACCAGCTGAAGCCTAACCGGAGTCTGAGGTGCTCTGCTCAGGCACCGTGCCTGCAGCAGCAGAGGACGGGAGTACAGCCCGCCCGTTCTCTGCACATCAGCCTTGCTGGCAGTAAGAGAGGGTGAAGCCCAGTGCAGGAGCCTGTGCTCCCCAACTCTGTGTGGCCACAAGGGTGTGGGTGCTACAGCACCATAACAGTGATGTACAGGTATGACATGCCCAGGGAACAGATTTTTTTTTATGTGAGACATGCAGTTCCTAGAAACTTGTTTCTATGCATGTATGTGTATATACATCTGTGTGCATATAAGTGTCTCCAAAAGTTCTTCTCAGGAGTTGCCTCTCCCCTCTTCAATTTACCCTCAACTTCCCACACTACAGCTACCATAATCTCCAACAGTGGCTCTCTTTGTAACTCCCTCTTGCAAAGGTTGCTTTTAAGAAGTGGTTACTAGACCTACGAAGTTTTGCAAGCAAACTTCCATTCCTTTTAATATAAGGGAAAGAAATGAGGGTGCCAAGAACATAAATTCTGCTATATCACGGGAGAAAAGATTTAATAGCAAGACCCAGACTGACCCAGCACCAACTGGTAAAACATAATCATTGCTTAATTTAATAAAAGTGATGGAACTAGTCTGCAGAAATGTCTCTCATGGACCTCAGTAAGCCACATGGGATAAGATACACACAGAGAGCAAAAGAGGAGTGACACCACTGCCTTCTCTCTAAGCTCCCTGGAGCAAACATAAATTTTGCCCTTCAGGCCACTCTGAATATTAGGGGTCCAGTCTTTTCACTTGTAACAGATCATCAAAGTCATCTTGCTGTACTTACTTTTGCACTGGGTTACATTTGTTGATCCGTCAAAATCAGTCGTGGTGTTTCCAGGGCATGAAATGCAGTAATTTTGCCCAAACTCAGGCTGGTATGTCCCAACTGTGCAGCGAATACACCGATGAGTCGTGGTATTATAAAAATGGCCAGGAGAACACTGAACTGGAGAGTAATTAAATAAGCAGCATGGTTTAAAAAAGCAGCGGTAGCACATTAAAATGTAATTTTATGCATTTTTATAAGACTTATTATAATATTAATAACTGAAATGCCATATTCATAAACTACAAGTGTAATAAAGCAGAGGTAAATGAGCAGATTTTGGTTCATCGGGTAACTTTGTGCAAGTTCAAAAATCACAAAAGCAACACTATAGAGCAGTTTGGTGTAGAAGCAGTAACAGAAGACATGGGGGAGCAAGCGCTATCACCATGATCTCGTAAACAGGGCACCAAGTGGAAAAGTGTGTTACCAAGCAGTCTGCACACTGACATTCAACACGGAAGACAAACTGTTTGTGGAAATACTAACTAAACCTCTCTTTCTCACCAGCTTATGCCAAGCTGCACGTGCACTGCTGCTGCATCCTTGAATACCCCTCTGATCAACTCACCACCAGCAGAGGTGAAAGACGCTGGCTCTCTACAAGTGCCACGTGCATCAATATCAGTGACTAAACAGGTACATCACCGCCTTCTCTCCTGATCTCACACTGTCTTGCAACAGGCCATGACTCAGGGTACAGCCACCTCCGCCAGATCTGCTGCTCCTTTATTTCATCACGTCACATAAATCTCAGGTTAGCTAGACACATAAGCCGTAGCCCTCACAAGGCTTGCTGAAAGTACCTCCTGCATCACCAAAGCAAGACCCCATTCTGACATACAAACTCTTGCATAAACACAACAGATTTTAGCGAGATAGACAGACATGAGATAGAGGAAAAATCTTTTCTAGCAGATCTGCAATTTTTTTTTCCTAGTTCCCCACATGCAGACGGGAAGATTTTTTTTCTCTTATTGCAATCTGAGAAATAGAGGACGCCGAACACCTTTGCTTACTTCTCTAATATTCTTCTTTTCATTTCATTTTGCTTAGCTATTCTGCATCTATGTCCATCATAATCTGTACTGAAACCTCACAAAGTAGTCAAGAACATGAGTCACTTATTATCTTTGCTTTTAACACCATTACCACCTTGGTTCTTTTTCCTTGCTGTTTTGTGGGACTAAAAAAAAAATTAAAATTAAATCTTTTCCTATTCCTTTTACCTCATTTGGCAAGTTTATCTCTCTCAGCTCAACATCAAAATAAATTACTTTCAAACGTAGTTTTCTGTGCTGTAAGTTCCCTTTTTTCTATTCTTTTTAAGCTCTGCTTATTTCCAAATAATTCCAGTCTTGTTGAGCTTTGTATTCAGATAGCTCAGCCTGAAGTCCTTCCCTACATGCTCCACCCCCAATCCAAATGCTTAAGTTCCAAATCCATCTGTGATTCCATGTCTCATGTGGTCTCTTCCACATGCAAATCCCTGAGCTCTTCATCCAGTTAATACAAAAAAAATTCCTTTAATCTCCACTCTAATTTGAAAACTGAACCTAATTTATAGACCTGTTTTTGTTTATGTTAAATAAAACTGAAATCAGTTCCTTTTATCTTGATCCAAGGTTTTTAACATGCTTTTTTAGTGCTTTAACTTTGCAAAATTAAGTATGAAACAACAACATTTGTGGATTCAGTGGATTTTTTTGTGAATTCCTCACTGAAGAAATCTATTAGCTCTCATATTATTACCAGCAATATTAATTTTTCAACTATACTGCAAAATTCTTTTATTATGTTGCAATTCTCAGTAGTAAACATACCTTAACTGACAGTAGAGAGATCTCTTAATCCAAACCCATACCAAATGTTTACATCAGGATGTTGTTTCTATCCCTTATTTCTACTTTACAACAGCAACCTTTTTATTAACATTTCTTTTTCAGGTGATTTTAATACAAGTGATGTTCTTTCAGCCATGCTTTAAGGTGCTGATTACACTGATTAACATTTCATCGCTCTCTATGGACACATATTTTTATCAGCATTTTCAATGTCAACTTCATAGCTGTCTTTCAGCTTTTTGCATTTTAGCTAAGATGCTAATGAAATTCCTTCATTTTTAGACATATGATCCCCACCTGATTTTCAGTCCTGGGAGGAAAATATTGGTAGCTGATTGCATCTCAGCTCCACCTTGATCAAGTTTAGAGGGCTGTACTGCAGGGTTTAGCTGAATGCTAACTTTTTAGGTATATCACAAGACATCCAAGCCAGCTCCTCCTTATGAACATGAAGAAACTATTGTCTTACTTATCCTCCAGCACTGCAGTTCCCTCCCTCCACATTGTCAGGTTGCTGCTGTGTTCAAACCAAAAATGTCAATAAGGCATATTGGTCTTGATTTCTTTCCCTGAGACTTTTTCTCCCTGCTGTTTCTTTATATGACTCTTCACAGATCAATGACTACACTGAGCAACTTCCATGTATCTCCCAAGCCCTTCCCAAGTCTTGTATAAAAATAAAAGTTATAAAAAGAACTCAGACTTCACTGAGTTTCCTTGCAGCCAGGTCAGGCAAGGCAACTATGAGACCCCTGGAAGGAGAGACCCTTGAAAGGAAAGAGAGAAGGACAGGCCCGCTTACAGCAGCAGCAGTTACTTTTGCCTGAGAGCAATGCAGCTCATCAAACAAATCTTTGTCCTTACCTTTGGTCTCACAGTCCTGAAACAAGGATGCACCACTATGTCTTGTTGTTAGACCTCCTCCACAGGGAAAGCAGGACACTCTCCCAGCTTCAGGCTGGTATGTTCCAAGAGGACACGGCAGACAAGGTTTGAAGCCGTCAGGAGAATATTCACCGGGTAAGCACTGATCTAGAAGAGGAAGAATACACTTGCTTCAACCTGTACAATACAGGCGAAGGTATGCTAGAGCTCATGCAGGACCTGAAACCCTACGGTGAAACTGCTCTCTTTACTTGGGAAGTGGGAACCAGAGTTTCAGAACTGAATGCTTGCGACAGAGAGAACTCAACACATGCAATTTACCCTGTAAAACTGAAAGAGACACTGATGAACTCTGATGCTGGTGTGCTCTTCTGAAGCTGGAATGGATTTGATGCTTTGTTGCAAGGCCACACTGCAGACTAGGCCTGTCCAGTAGTCCCTGTTAACCTCCGCAGTGCCATTATGTAGTGATTATCAAGTCTTTCCAGCTAAAGAACTCTTGGGCCCCTCCCAAATGAAATAATTTAGTACTGAGTCTAAGATGCCAAAAATGTACTTAAGTGGTTCTGTATGTATTTTAATCTTAATAACTATTGAATATTCATATTTGATAACCATTGCGGTTTTCACACAATTCAGTAACACCAAGCATAAATTGTGCAAGTTCACTAAACTAAACATTAAAGGTGCCTCAAAGACTTTTAAGACAGAAATATTTTTGCCATTCCTCTGATATTGGATCTTGGAAAATTATTATCTCTGCACTGGAATGCTCTATTTTGTATGGTGCATAGATAGCACTAACTCAATCCGACTGATTTTACTTAAATACACACCTCAATATTACCCATAAATATTACTGGGTTTGATAGATATCTTTGAAAAATTCTATTTTTCAAACTTTTCACAAAAGAACTGGTTTCAGTGACACTATTTAATAATTACCCTGCTCTTGAAAGGCACAAAATACTGTTGCAGTTGTTTAGCTGTGCTGAAAAATTCTGTCCTTTTAAAGACCTGTTACGATAATAAACTGTTAGTTTTACTTTATAGCTCCAATAAATCACTCAGTGAATAGCCATTTTGTTAGGAAGTTAAATTGGCCTTGGCTTCATTTCAGGATATATGACTAACAAGCAGCAGGGCATTAACTACCGGTCATGATCAATGATGAAGAATTTAGTTTATGGCTGATACACTGAGTGGAATAGTGAGTGCTCCTCTTTAGCTTAAAAATAAAACACAGCAGGTTAAGAAATGCTCTGTCACTTGTCAATGAAAGCTAGTGAGAAAGTCTTAGCTCTTGGTTCTAACTTTTTCCACCACACACCACCTCTACTCTCATAAGGACACACATTCATTTCCTCCTACATTTTTCAAGTCTTTCTTCATTTTTATAAACATTTCTACAGAACTCTCATCTCTGTAGTCTTTCTGCAACTCAACAAACATGAATAAGTTAAGGCTTTCATTGCAGCACTCCTAACAAGGTAAGGGAAGAGCACTACTTACAATTCCATGACAAGGAGAGACAATCAAAGTTAGTAAAGGTGATCTTGAGAAATGGCTACAGACTTCAGAAACCCAGAAACAATTGAAAGACCAGTGCAAATCTTCCCTCAATATGTTCCATAAGAAACCAATGCTCTGAGTGGTCTCGATACAGGCTATCTGCCCTTTGCTATCTTCCCTTAACATATCTTTTTGCCTTCATTTTAATCACACATCAAGTTTGGGGTTATTTTGCATTGGGGGGGTGAGAGGGGAATGTCTTTGTTTTGTTTTTGCTTTGATCACAATGCTACTTTACATTGACACATGCAAAACCATACAAATTCAACCTTAAAACTGTACTACAAGTTTCCTGAACTCAGAGTCCAGCATAACAGTGGGTCGGCTAACAGAGCTCAAAGGAAACCTGTCCCATGCAGGAACCAAACCCACCACTTATGTCGAAACATCACATTTGAGAACTTATTCAATCAGATCTCTCTTGACGGCTTTATCATCTGCACCTTATTTGCCTTGAAACCCCACATTGTAAAATTGTACAGATCCTTATAGAATAAAACCAAGGTAATCTAAATCTTCCAGGATTACTTAGCAAAGTGTCTAATTTTTACAAATTTGCATTAGGGAAATAAGCTTTAAAAGATCTCCTCAGACATCCCTGAAATCCTCAACATGGGGCATTCTTAGATGCATTACACAACTGAATTCCGAGAGCAAAAGAAACATGGGGTAGAAGAATCAGGTGGTCTGTTTCTGTGCCCTTCCTCCAAATTGAGACACATTGTGAGCTCCAGCTAATTTTTGGTTTCCAGGATTCTGAGTACTGGGGCAAGAGCCACAAGTTGTTTGTTCTTCCTAGTCCTGTTAAGTTGCATTAAGGCATAAACCACAACTTTCTCATTCTCCATTACAGTACATTCCCACTCTTCAGCCAGCTAGCAACAAGACAAAGATATCAAGTCACTACCATTTTGTGTCTGTGGGTTCAAAGCCAAATTAGGTCACCAGCAGTTAGACTACTGGATTACGTGCAAGGCGATACAGAGACTACATTTGCACAGATATTAGAGCTGATCAGCTGTCAGGACTTTTGCAATGTGTCCGTTTCTGTGTACTGAAATAAGGCTGATATTTTGTTTCAGTTTTGCTCAGCATTAATCCCACTTCCATTAAGCTGCACCCAAACCACATTTCAACTGCTTCAGTTCTCTCCCATCTTCCACTTGTGAAGTGCCCCAGAGATGCACTGTGGCAGGTCAGCAGGACAGTAGGCTGTGTCTGTGACAGTGCCCACAGGAGAAACACAAGGGCTGAGACAGTGAAAGGTAGGAACTGTGTAAAATCAACCTGAGCCAAAACATTTTTTTTTCCATTTGATTTGAACCAATCAATTCAAGTGTTTCACTTAATCTTCCTAGAAGGTGACAATCACAGAAAGAAAACTGAAAAAAAAAAAAAAAAAAAAAGTCCAGCTGGCTACCACCACTACAATAGAGTGTGCAAAACCAGCTGTAAAGAGCTGTGTACAGTGTGGTGGTTACAGTTGTGAACTAGCTTAGAGAGAAAAGCATTAAGTGGGAGGGCAGAGATCAGGCTGACCCAACATAGAGAGAAAGCCATATAATGACAGAAGCTCTTTCAGTATGAATTACTGCTTAAAAATAAAAGTATCTGTTTGGGCAACAGCAGTTTGCTGGAGACAAACTAGAGTGACCTAACAGTCCTGACAGATTGCTCATCCAGAAGATCTGGATAAGCAATGGGCTTGTTCTGTGTATCCATGGGGCTTGGGTTCACAGGACGCTACCACCACTCTCCAAGAAGGGGCTGGCCACATGCTCAGAAATCACACCATTATCACAGCCCCAGCATGTGGAGTGGCCTTCCACCACAGAGTGGGAGGGGGAAACACTAGTTGTTTTTACAATGGGGGTCCTTGGTTTATGAAGTAGCATATGTGGTGTTGCCTCCTGGAACTGGAGAGACTAAGCCTATGAGGGTAACTCCACATGTATTCATGTCTGACATCACCACAGCAATAACAAACCTTGTTCTCAGGGGTGTTAAGCACCCATGCTCAATTTGAAATCAGTAAGACCTGAAAAAAAAAAATAATCAAGCGACTCTGGTTTTACAGACTGGGAAGTTTACATTTTAAATATTGCACTGCCTAGAAAAATGCAAAGCCCTATCTTTCCCCTGCTATGACTTCTGAGACATATCAAACATTTTAAATCTTAATAGATCCTATGTGTGCATACATCCAGCTACAGATTTAGTTATTTATGGTCTAATGAATACTCATTACTCAATGCAAATATTAAAATTACTCTAAGTGATGTCCAACTGTAATGGCTCATGCTCTCGAATATATCAGTTTCTTCACATGACTACATCAAACCAAGGTTTTCAGATTGGTATGAGTGTCCAGTTTGATCCACAAACACATTCCCTGTGTGAACTGCTCCCAGTTCCTCCCCATCTTGCACTTAGAAACGTTCCAACCACAGGCCACTCACCTAAGTCCATTGGTGATGGAATGAGGAAAGCCTGTTTAGAAGCTCACAGCACTCACCAGGGCCCAATTTAGCATAACAAACAGACTTGGTGTTAGGTTCAATTATAGTAACATTAATTGTAGGGACATTATGTCAACACAGAAATCATTCCATGGAAATCCATACTATTGTGCATGAAATTAGGATGACACAAATGAACCCTCTCTTAAAAAATAAAACATAACAAACAACCAAACAAAAAAACCACAACAAAACACAACACCCAAAACAGACACAAAAACCCCCAAGAAACACCTCTAAGAGTTCAAGCTTTTCCTGTCATTTCTTTAAATGAAACCAAAAAATTTTATGAGCCTCATTTCACAAAACTAGAAACTGCATGGTCCCACCTGGAACATGGGAAATACCCAGTTGAAACAAGATCTGAAGATCTGCAAATAATGACATTAAATCAGAATTCCACTGGCTGGCTTTGGTTTTTTTCAGAAACCTGATTGTTTATTCTCACAGCCCCTTTCAGGAGGTAAAGAACTTTCCTTTGTGCACTTAGGGAGCTGAGCACAGGCAGCAAGTAACTGCAAAGCACCATGCAGGCAGCCTGGGGTACAGCTGCAAGTGCCAGCTCTGCTTCCCAGCACTGAGAGCCTAGACTGGACACAAGACTGTCCCGATACATTGTGAAGAATTACTGTCATGAAGATTTGCAATTAAGCAATAACACCACCTGGAAGCATCCAAATGCTCCCCATTTCCCTTGAATTAAAGCAACATAACCACAGGAATGCTACCTAGTTCAGGGTCCTGTCCCTGCTAGTGACCATGATCTCAAGATCCCTCAAGAGGGATTAAAAAGACAGGGCAACATATCCTTGGGGTGGTGCTCCTTGCAAATCAAAGGCTCGAAGAATCGTCTTGAGCCCCAGGTTGTTTCTTTGTGAATAAAAGCATCTGCAGATTTTTCTTTCTAGAAGTCATTAAATCTTTTTCTTGAACTCCTCTGTTTGAATACATCCCAAGTTCAGCCATTTAATGGTGCACAGTGTGTATACATTAGTATACATTTTCATTTGCTTTCTGTCCACTGCTTCATGATTATGATGGCTGTCTCCTCATTTCCTGTATTATGCAAAACTGTCCATAATATTTCTTTATTCTTATTCTCGATGCAATTCAGGATGTTACTGACCTCTGACAAGGCATCAAGGGGTCAAGGCAGACAAGACCATGTAGATGAGCTTCAAACTAAATAATGGGAAGAGACTTATGTGTGCAGAGTCTACCCCTGCATTTACTGCAGAGTGAAAGAAAAAGTAATCAGAAATTTAGGGAATAGAAGTGAATAGGAAAAGAAAGCCTATTACTGCTGATACTGACATAATTTAATGATCGTACTGGACTAAAACAAAGGTCCTTACTACCCAGTGGTCTACGCTGGCTCCATCAGTGTATAATAACAGAGGCATGTTATCAGACAAACACATAGTGAGACTCCCCATTTGTCAGGATGGCAGTACTGTTGTTAAAATGACCTTGCCTGGCCTGATCAAGTGAGGATTACCAGTGAAACCTTGTATCTTAATCCAAAGTACAAAGGTAATAAAGCCCAAAGAAGCTATATGCGAAATCAGACAGAAATGGAATAACATAAACATAACAAAATAATGACTAAAATTATAATTTTTATAATTTTTTATTTATTAGAAATAATAAAATTTCTGGAAACAGAAAGAAAGGCAAAGATGGTTGAGTGGCCTTGCTTGATGCAGCATAATGAATGAGAAGGGGTAGGATGTACAAAATAGACTAGATTTGTGTGAAATTGCTTACGGGAAGGATAATAAGAGACTCTATTGAGTAGTGCTGGAAGTTTGTTATAGATGGTCCCTGCTCCAGGTTCAGCGTTGGATATGAATAGCAATTTCTGTAATGTTGTTAGAGGCAGAGAGGGACTAGTGAGAATTGTGTCATTAAGGTAGACTGGCTTCCAGACATATGTTGAAAAATAAATGCAACCAATAATCCTAAAGCTCAGATACTCCTTCAGGTGACAGGAAACAGATTGGGCCACTAAGCAGTGAGGACAGAGTAGAGATGAAAGACAGTCTTGGCATGGTCCTGCATGCTTTGTCTCAGTTTTCAATAAGGGCAGTGGTGTCAGCCATGGGGACAAATGCAGGATGGGGACAAAAGATCAGAGAAAGTATGACCATGCCTGAAGGAAACTTTGGGACTGAATGAGATAAAGCTGAAGAAGTCAGACTGTCTTCACCATTTGGAAATTGCAGGTACAAGGATTTTTAATAAATCTGTCAAGTTTTTATGAATGGGACTATATACTTGGGCAATAACAAATCTACTACCTGTGTTGAAGAAATAGGGTTAAAAGGAGAAGCAAAAAGGGAGCTTGTAAAACTCAAGCCTCTGAATCTGACCTTAGCAACATGCAATAGTTGTGGCCTCTCCAGGAAAACACTTAGGCTGAGTGATAAAAAATCACAAACAACCAAAACATTTCCTGTCCAAGAAAGTGGTGGGGCTGGACAGAACAGGTAGCCATAGGGAAGGGTAGCTTCCTACATGGAGTTAGAAGAAAACATGACTCAGTGTATGAAAGAAGTTATGTGAAGGAGAGGCCTGCAGTACTAGGAAGCTGGACACAATAATATCAGGTGTCCCTTCCATTGCTGTCACCAAATTTTTTTCTGAGGCCTTGAAGATAATTAACAGTATATACTACTCTCAGATTAAGATTTTATCTACTGAATCCAAAAGACAGACTTTAGAAATATACTTGTTAAATGATAAGGTGAGTCTCTTGAATCTTGACAGACAAAATCTTTGGAAGTTCTGCAAACATCTCAGTCTTAAATCTCTACTGGATTTATTAATTTACTTAAAGTGAGGCACATAATGCAATACTACCTTTAAATAGGAGCTTAGTCAACATTGTATTTGCATTACCTACTCTTATTCCAAGTACTGCAGGTTGGGGCTGTGAGTCAGGAGAGCTTTCTCACCATATGCTCACAGTGGAGTTTCTGAAGTATTTTCCAAACACTTCATTCCTGTTACTGCTCAGTTCCCCAGTCTGCTACAACTTTGGGATCTCATTTCTCTTGCTAGCAGGTTCTGAAGCACCAGCACGGTTGTAGATTTTAGTCATCATCAGGCATAAAAGTACTAACACTTATTTCTGGATGAATTTCCAAAGAGAAGTCAAAGGGTTATTTCTATTCCATGTACTTCACTTTCCCAGTAAGATTTCTAAAGAAGAAATTAGTAAAGAGAAGGAACTTCAGCTGGCATCTAACAGCCAAAGGATACATTTTATCCTTAGGAGACTATATGCAATGCAATATGAGGTTTTTTAAGAATACAAATAGTGGTAGCCCTTTGAGAAAAAAACCCCAAACATTGACTAGCCCTCTTATTTCTCACCAATCAGGAAGGGAATGACACCAAAAAATTTTATAAACCTGGATGGTGCTAAGTGCTCTGACAGTCTCAAGCTCATGTGTGTCACCTCATATCATGAACCACATCACCAAAAAAAATTCACTTGTACTGAAATTCACTGCTCACTGATTTTCAGGAGCAAATGTATGCGTGTTTGCAAGGAGCTAGGAATGGGAGGATTGGGAAAATATGAAGTATTTTCCTTTCCCCTAAGGACTCCTGCCCTCACACTGAACAAGGTCCCTGCTTTCACCACCATTATCCTCTGTAAAAGTTTGTGTTATAGAGCTTCAGCAACCCTACTCCCACACCCTTTACAACAGGGGAAAGTAGCTTTCCTTCTTAAAATAACACCTTCTGGTACACCTTGTAAAAAGTCTGTGGAGTTCCCATTGTTTGTGAATGATACATATTCAAATAGCTGACTGATTAAGAAGCTGTCAGTAGATGGATGTCAAGAAATATGGCCTAGTTACTAGGTTTTGTGTGGCCAATTAAAATAGGGCGTCATTGTTCCATATGACAAATGGCTTCCTCTAGCTGTTCTTTGCCTCAGTTCTTGGCATACGTTATCTCTAACTCCATTTATCTCAAGGGGAGTCTGAAGTACATTTTTTCTGCAAGCGTGGCTTTTTTGTTTCTTGTAAAATGAGTCTTCACTATTTCTGAGGACTTCACACTGCATATCCCAGAATGTCATATGCTATATAGCTTCTCCCTGCCTTCCTTGCATTGTTTTTATAAAACAGAATATATCTACACACAGGAGCCCTGGCGGGGACCTAATGCAGGTGAAGAAGTGCCTGAAGCCCTTTCCCAAAGCGATCCCATTATGGACAGTACAGGCTCTCTGACTGTCTTGCTCAAGTCCATCAGTGATGCTGTTTGACATGTCATCAAAATACACATCCCATGCTGAAGTTCTCACTCAGACTAGGCAAGGATAGGATTTTATCCCTTTAAATGACAGAAAGGGAACAGTAAAACAGAAGTTAAGAGAACAACAAGGTTTGTGGTGAAGCCAAAATGCCACAAGAAAATTAAGATCTGGGAAAGAAAGTGAACCATGAGGTTGCCAGAAGGAGGTATCCGCTTGCAGACGATTAAAGATTAGAAGGAAGTTAAAGTAAAGGAGAGCACAATAAGGGTTCTGGTGAAAACTAAGCTGTCAGTCAATATTTCAGATTACAGGGTATATCAGATTGTGAGAGGGAGAAAATAGCAGCGCTTTTGGACCAAGGCAGCATCTTGTCTCTCTATTAGGACATGTGGTAGTCTGTAGTTAACAGAGCTGCCTTGCCCTGCTGGCACCTTCCTGCTCTGCTCTCAGCACAGATAATGGTTTGTTAGCTTTGCAGCAGCATTGTGAGCTCTGAGTTAATTAGGTAAAGGGACTGCTTTCTTGGGCAAGGCAGGAAGCAAAGACTACAGCAGCAGACTTCACCAGGATAAGGGCAATGGCTGCGAAATCAATTTAAGGTGTTTCCACTTCCTGTGGAAATAAAAGGGTTAAATTTGGCCATTGCAGTCCAGAGAAATCCCATCTGGGAGTGAATTCCTTCAAGGCATCCCTTACTTCAAATGGTATACATCTAACCATCACATGGCTGGGGGTCCGACCACCTTTTGCTAGTTTGCTTCCCCACATGCACAGATCTAGGGTTAGTTTTCCCAACACAGATTATGTCACTCATTTCATAGGATATTTGGAAGCATGCAGCAAAGGAAGGGCAAGAAAGGTGGCTCAGCTCAGGACTTGCTACCCACAATGCTCATCAAAGGGTTGGTGGTTGCAGCATTGAGATCCTGAGATACAACAGGCTATAGGAATGGGTTGGACAAATCTTTTTAATAGCCAAAGAAGTAAAACTATCTGTTTCCCATTAGCTCCTTTAACTTCCTTTCCATCCTCCCTTTTCAGCTCCTTCACCACCTTTCCACCTCTGAGGAACCAGAATTGCCCATGTCATCAGAAAGGCTGTCAAATCAAACAAATATAGAGAAGTGATGAAAAAATAAAACCAAGAAATGGAACCTAAAAAAGGAGGGAGGTCAAAATGAAAATTAAAGGGAATAACAGCAATGCAATCTAGAAATTACCATATTGAGCTATGCTTAATATTAATATTGAGAAATAGTGGTCAAGAACAAATAAATTGTGTAAAAAAAATGAGGCGATAGTGAAATCTATTATGATAAAATCAGAAACCCTGACAACACTTGTCATTTGGCACCAGTAAAATTTCCACATACAATGGAGTTAATGCAAAATTATTTGTGCTTGGATAAGAGCCTAAGGTGAATGGTGGGATTGGGCCTGGTTAGGAAGAAACATGGACTCTATAGGTGTTGATGACCATGTGGCATAATAAAAACTATGGTCAGAAAGCAAGATTTTTAAGTACAGTGGAAAATTATATTTCCAAGCCTAAGCCAAGACAAAAGACAGTGGCTGG
>JAOXNG010000031.1:56751533-56762397 GCA_028566535.1 Scolopax minor
GTTTTCGGCAAAAAAAAAAAAAAAAAAGAAAAAAGAAAAAAACCAACCTTATTTAAGGGTTAATTACCTCATGCAAGATAAAATTAATCCATACTTAATATGATGAGACATATGGTTTTAAAAGTATCAACTAATTTGTTAAGGTCAAATTAATTAATCCAACCCTCCTTTCTTCTGTAGACATATTCCCTATGAAATACACAGGCCTAGCAAACTCATCTTAAATCTAGCTGAAAGTACTGTAATTTTTTTTTTGTTTGTTTTGCTATTATTAACACAGGAATATGCAATTTGGGGCAAGTGTATAAAGATTATCCCAACATATTAAGTTGAATACATGAAATTCCTAGAATAAAGTACATCTGTTTTATTTTTGTCCTTCCAGAGCGGGGGGGGGAAGAAATAACAAAACAACAAAACCAAACCTGCACGCACAAAACACTTGTGTTAAACACTCCTGTAAGCTCCAGCCTGTGAAAGAATTCCCACCCACCCAGCACAAGGAGTGGTTTGGACATTGCCCTTGTGTCTGTCTAATACTTCTGTGAAATCAAAAAAGAATCTTGCTCTGATAAGTAGTGACAAAGGAACTTCTCAGTTTAATAATGAAATAAATAGGACAAAAGTAAAAACAGTCAAAAATTTAATACATGTGCTATACTTATAAATTATGGAAATAAAACTATCAGAGGATGTGACTAAGCTGTAGGTAAAGTAAAGGTGCTACAACATTGTATGAACCAAAGAACTTGGACTCTGCTTTTCAAAAGAGAGGCAATACTGAGATAAGTTTATACAGTGGAGACCTCTTAAATACATAGCCCTGAATTTCTGGTACAATAATTTGTGATGCTGATAAATCAGCCTGTTCTTAAATCACATATTAATTTCAAAGAGATTTTTATCAGAGGATTCAAATGAACAGAGATTTCTTTAGACATCTGCCAAGTTCCAGATCTCCAATAAATTAAGCTTTCAAAATGTTTCTTTTATTGCAGAAGTGGTCTAAAGCTTTCTCTGCTAAAAAAAAAAAAAAAAAAAAAGCATCCCAAATGAAGCAAACCATGACAACAGGAGCCAAGATAAATTGATTCAAAAGGAAAAGAAAAAAAAAACCTTACCACTCACTGCTGTTTCAGAAAAATTAAGAAATCCTTATATTTGTTAGTAGCAGGTATACCGTTACTATTGTGAGGGCATAAACATCTTTATTTAGTCATCTGGCATTTGGGGAACTCATGTCCCTTCTTATTAGCAGTTAAGAGATTTACCAGCAGCAACCATATACCAAACTTCAAAAGGCTAGTTCAAATGGAAACATTTTTGTGTTATGAACAATTATTCCAGGTTTTTCATTTAAGTGGGCTGCACTGTAAATTCTGAATTGCAATATCATATAGCCAGTTGTATCATAGAAGATTTTTTAAGACAAACTTACAAAACAACAATAGGTTAAATAAATAAAAAACCATCAGTTAAAAAACACACTTAATTTCTTCTGTGCAATTACGTACCAATATGAAAAATATTACTTTGATCTCTGCACATTTCACGGTTCAGTCTCCTGGATTTCACTAAAAATAATACTGACAACAAAAATAAAGGAAAAAATGATTTGCTGACAAATCAGTGCTTTGGAGCTATTAAAAAAAAAAAAGCACACATCAGATTTGTAGTTCCCTTGCAGCAGAACATGACCCGATACGTTAAAAACCAAACATCGGTAATAATGTTAATATATAAAATATTAGTTTAAAAACTATAGAATGACCTTCTCAGCAGAAATGGAGTGTATACATTGGGATCTATGACATACAGCATACCTGAAGGCAAGTTCACAGAATGCTGAAAGGCTCACTGCACATTTTCTATGGCAAGGAAATACTGCAGCTTTAAAATAAGCTGCACAATACTCATCTCTATCTCTTTCACATGAAAGTGTGTAAAAAGCAAATCAGCAAATAAACTCTAAAATAGATTTATACCAAAATCCTCTTTTTTACATTGAGTTTACAGCTTCTATCCATTTGCCTGTACTATTTTTGGAATTTCCTTCAAGAAAAGTCAAAGTTGCATTTTAGGGCCTTGAACAAGTTCACAATACAATGTACTGGCAGACAGAACTTTTGCATACTCATGAGATTCACTCCTTGTTGCTTTTTTTTTTTTTTAAGATAGTTTTTCCTGTGGGACAAGAGGTCAAATATCGATGCCTTTGACAAGAGATGCCTCCAGCGTAATGTTGAACTCCTGCAAGGTCTGCAGCACTCGAATCAAAGAATTCACAAGAGTATGATCCTTAATCAGTGCTATGTCTTCATACATCTGTGCTGTGATCGGGCAGTCTGCGAGCAGAGCGATCCAGTGATGCAAAAGGTGGTCTCTGACAAAGCAGCAATTTGCAATTTGGAAATAAAAATAAAGCCAAGTTAATTTCTCATTTTCACTGCTATGATTTTTATTCTTTGCCTTCTAAACAGACCTACTATCTTCTCCATGTATTTTTATAAGGCAGGGAAAGGGAAATAACTGTGAAACGTGCTTAAGCAGGGAACATCCAGAAGAGATGTGTTTCTAGGCTTTCCACCCCCCACATCAAAAGGTATGGTTCCTACTAGCCTGCTCCATTGCCTTTGTGTCAAGAGGTTTCTAGATGGTCCTAGCTTCCTTCCTACACATCTCCTACAATGAGTAGGTGGAGAGTGGGGAATTCACCCAGACATTAACCAGAGAGACCTCACTGATGGATGTTTCTATCTTCTGACCTTGCCAGCTGTACATGAGAGGGAGGCTATTCACACCAGCCTACTACCTTGCTCTCTTGATTCAGCTGCTTAGCTCTTTGAGATATTCAGTTGTGTGTCTCAGATTTCCCACACTTCACATGCCTATGAACTCTTAGGGCAAGGTTCACTCGATCCTTCTTTAGTTACATCAAAGAATTGTAGAAGTAATAGTCAAACTGCACAACCCAGCAGTTGTGTGGCTTTCTCTTACTAATATGCAACACCTTTTTCATTTTATCGATTTTATCAATTAAAATATTGATAATAACAATAACGACAAAGATATTTCTTTATACCTCGCTCCAAGACACACCAGCATCTGAAACTTGCCATCCTTCCCAATGTTTCTAGGGGTGTTGTTGATAGCAGTAATAAAGCGACAGAAATTCCTGGCCCTTGTCTGCCAGTTCTCTTCTGGGACCATTTCATTCTGCTCAAGGGTCTCATAGTATGTTTGTGCTTTTTCTTAAAAGAATGGTGGGAGATAAAGTTTCATCAGTCCTAAAATATTTAAAATATCATTCTCCTATGCTTGGAATAAAATAATTAGGCACTACAACCTTCAAATTTAGATGATTAAATTTAATACCACCTCAGTATAATGCTTTTTCCATAAGCATGCTTACAACTCCATAAGGCTATCTGATGCCCATATCAGATCATCAGCAAATAAGCATGAGTGAGTCATGGAGGGGACAGTTAAAGTTGAAAGGCCTAGATTCAAAGCTCATCCATGAATTTCCTGAATAATTATGTCTAGGCGTTGTTTTTTTCTGTTTGATTCCACATGTAAAACTGTATTTCACTTCCTTCCTCTGAACAGTGCTAAAGATGTTCTAGTATCTACTGAATTTTGAGATGGTACAGTAAAATGATATAAGGAGATGCTGCATCTAAGAAGTACGCTGTTCACACCAGCTGAAACATAGTGGCAACAAGGAACATGGATATATTTTGAAGACACAAGCAGGGTCTAATATATGTTCCTCCCACTTACCTAAAAAGTCCCAAATAAAAACATTTTTGAAGAGTCTCGGTGATTTAAATCCATGCTGAAACACTTGCTCAAGAGCTGAAACAAGTCCACTTTCTCCACACAGCAACAGCGTCAGACTGCCTCTCTGCCAGGCACAAACAGAAAGCATACACACTTACCACCTCAGTTTGGGAGTCTGGGGCACAAAAGTGTCTCATGCATCTATTACTAAAACAAATTTTAAAATAAACAGATGCCCAAAGTTACAACCTACTGTCAAACAGTGGCCCCAGACAAGATGGCCCAGCTCTCACAAGTTCTAAACACCAAAAAATATGTTGACATTTCTAAGAACAAAGCTGAAGAAAGCAGTCCCAGGGCCTCTTCGTCATCACATGAAGCCCCAAAAAGGCCAAGATAAAGATCATGAGCAGGTTCTACCTATAATAATGACCACTGTACAGAAAATAGGACTCTTTTACTAAGTAATAAAGATCACAGGTCCATTATAGCAGGTGCCTCAGACTGTTTGCTTATCAACACCACCAACTTTTAATGCAATTTTTAAATCTCAGAGAAAAACCCAAATTATTCTGTAGAATATGATGGTAAATTCTATTGTGCATGACTACTTGAGATTGTGTAAATGCAATCCTCAACTAGAATTGTACTATATGTGAATTTACCATGCTATACTGAAAAGATAGGTGCAGAAGGAATGGTTGGACCTATTTGTAAATATCAATGACTTTCAAGAGATATCCATGCAAGAGCCAGCACTGCTCTACACCACTCCTGCTCTCAGTTGTGATTGTGATGCTTTAACAACAGGTACACTTCTTGTTTAGGAAATAACTGCTGGTCAGTTAAGATGATTATATACTGAGGAAGCATACCAGAATCTTTGAGAGCACTTCTGCTTCACTTGCAGGAGGGTGGGTCTTTCTTATTTTGGTTTTTGTTTTTCTTTTTAAGTGGCCCATGGTCTTTCAAGTTTTAAATAGCACAGATAATGCAAATCAGGCATTAACAAAACCTACTCAGTACTCAATGTAGATATAAAACGTCAGTTAATCCAGAACAAACTAAACATGAGAAAACACTCTTGATAGTGGTAAGGATAGAATCCTTGGCAGAATTTGACTAATAACACAGTTTCCAACACCAGAATGTTAACATTTCAATTAACAGAACGCTTCAGTTAGTGGCAAAACTGAGGTCCTTGAAGATGTACTATTCTGAAAGTGTGGTCTCAATATCTCATTTTTCCTCCATTTAAGGAGCTTTCGAACACATGGCTGTTCATTTGGTTTAGTTATTTCTGTTATATATTCTCCAATGCTTACTAATAGTTTTAAGACAGGAGTGCCATTACACAGCAAACAACCACTCACCTCCTTCTCTGGCTTGTGGAAATGCTTGACAATACCATTGACAGCTTCACCAATAGCTTCTTGTATCTGACCAGTATTTAACTCTGCAAAATATGAAAAAATATCCAGTCACTCTGTAACAGCTTTAGAAATTATACCTGTGCATGATGGATAAGGTATACCACCAAAAAAGAAAAAAAAAGAGGGGGGGAGGAGCATGAACCAGTAACACCTATGCTATTGGTGAAAAGATGCTGGACTACGGATAATAGAATTCCAATTCTACTTTTATTTACTGTGGAGGAGGTAGAAATGGAGATGATTTGTTTTTATTACAAAGTTAACACTGTAGTGTTTCAACACAACAACAGGTGGAAAGGGATTTTATGTATTATGTACATTTTCAGACCAGGGCCCAAAGCTAAGAAAAGATGTGCTTTGATTTGGACCACCAGGCCTGGACATCCTGGAAATACTTGCTGTGATAGTTTCACTGGAAATCCAAGCATGCTTAGGAGCAAAGAAACCACCTGATTTATCACAAAGATGACAACCCCAGAACAGTGATTTCAACAGAAAACTAAAGTCCATTAATAGAAAGCACTAGCAAGCTTTTTCTTCCATGAAGGTAAAGAGAACAGCAAATTTCAACCTTCCTCCTCATTCCACAAATGAAGGACAAGAATATAGAAAACATTACTAGGGTAGCTAAGCACTGAATCAGGAGTCCAGAGACATCTTCCTTCCATCCTTGGAGACTTTCAAAACCCAAGTAGTAGAACAGGTTCCTCAGGATTGTAACTTGGAAGTTAGCAGGACTTTGACCAGGGGATTCGGCTGAATTTCACAGGCTCTCTCCAAGCTACAGTTCTAAAATACAGTAAAGCCTACAGTTCTGTTTGCAAACAGTTCTCATCAGGTGATGATGCAGGACAGTACAAGGCAAGATATCCCCCACGACTCACTTGGCTTATTGTTTGGCGATATAGTGACAAATCTTCTGATCATGCTTGGTGACTGCTGCAAAGGAGGAGTTCGGCATTGCCGCTCATCAGCCTCAGTGTGGGAAGTCAGCAGCTCTCCCACCAGGATCCTCTCCAAGCTGCCATCATCCATCCCCTTTCCAAGCCACCTTCCACATGGAAACCTAAGAATATAAAGGAGATATTTGGATCAAGTCCTTCAACACAGATTCAGTTCCACGCCAAAGACTTTCAACTGCAGTTGTATAAAATTCAAATTCTTCTAGCACAGTTATTAGAAACACTTCATTCATCTAGCATCAAATAAACTAAGTCTTGGAGTTGGCTTTTGCCAGCAGAGGGAGCAAAAGTAAAACAGCTTTTCGGTTCCAGGTTGTGCTAAATGTCACCCTAGAAGATCTGTAAGGGAAACAGTGGCAGATTTTGCCTTGTGTCCTACATGTAGCACATGGTTTGCTGACTGCAGAGGAAAAAGAGGTAGAAGGGGAAGATCCACTTCACACTATAGATGGGTAGTGAAATACACCTAGGCTTTCATTGAGTATGTTACATAGCAGGCCAGCCACAAAATAAACACCCTAAACATATACTTAAATGCCAAAACAGCAATACAGCTATTGAAATTGGGATATTCAATCACACACTAGAAAGCACACATGCTTACTTGCTCATTATAACTTTCTATGAGCCAATGCTGATGTCAATTTAATCATCTTAATCAGAAAACCGGACAGCATCCAAAATTAAAATCTTGCCTTTTCATTTACATGGGACACATGAGAACTGAGTAGACTTACCCACCAGTTTGTCATCAACATGACTCTGGCAGTTTCTCTAAACACTGGACGGGGCATCAAACTCTACTGTACCCAACACAAATAAATTTATGTCTTATTCCTTTACTTTCACTATGTAAACACAAGTTTCTAAGACTCATAAGCCCTTATGTTACAGCTTGTGTCCAAAGGTGTCTCTGTAACACCTACAGCACTCAGCCTTAATATAAAAGGTAAGCAGCATTTGTATTTGCTAAGCAGCAGGCTCTAACTTGCTGTTTTGTCCTTGGGCTCGAACAAATAATTTTTAAGATGCACAACAGTCAACTCATCTTCTCCATCAGTTTTGAGGCTAGACATGAGCACCTGCAAACTGAAAACTCAGTTTAATTTTGTAAGAATCACGACTTGTTAAATGCCAGAAGCCAAGTGACCTTTCTATGCTTTCAGGTGACTCCCAGGAGTTAAAACCTTCCTAATCAAACAAGCCCTACTGTTCCATCTCCCTGCAGAAATTCTACTTACCCAACATGAAATGTCAGGATGATACTTACTTGTAAGTATGCCCTGTTATTTCATTTCTGACCATAACATATTCCACTAGCCACTTGGCATACAGCCCTGAATTATCATGTCCTATTTGCACTGTGGTCAGTTTTCCCAGATTCTGGCACTGCAAATTAAACAAAGAGTTTGTCAGAGTACACTGAAAGAGAACAGCAGTTGGAGGAGTAAACTATTACTTGGGAATCCCTCAGACAGGGAATCAGAAATGTGGTTCTCTTCTGACTGCATGATTGATTCTGGGCTATTGAGTGGTAGGTTGCTTTGTTTCTGTTTGTTTTGTTAAACAGAGAGAACATCAGTTGAACTATATTTTTCAATTAAATTTTATCTAATGCATACACACACAAAAATCAGAGCAGAATCACTTGTTTCCAATAGAAGAGAATATACCTCCCAGCATTACAGCAAAAAGTTGTAATATACAGACCGTCTTGTGCATCCTTGCACTAAAGATTTGTCAGTTATTTTGCTCTGCATGTCATTATGTATAAATTTGCTATATATAAGCATAGGAAGTATTTGCGACTAACCATATAGACTAAAGAAATGAAATGTATAGCAAGAAGGTACAGCTAAGGGAAAATGTAAAACTGAACAAACAGAATATCCAAAGCATTTATGGTATCAAGCAATACAAACCTCAAAAGTCATTTCTAATATATTTCTGGGAATCTGCAGGACTGCTGTTTCCCCCAGTTCTCCCGAGATACAGATCCAAGGATTGGCTGTAAACATCGAGCCACCAAGTTTCTTGCTAGGAACAATCAATATATGGTATGGTATCACTGCAAACCCAAGAAGAAATAACACATCAAAAATGAAGAAGGATGATTATGCAACCTCTTTAATGAGGAGAGGCAGAAATGATACATCATAAAATAATACTGCAGTACCATGAAATGTCAAAACAGCATCAGAACTGCTATTTAATCATGCTAACACTTGCACACTAAGCACTGATTAACAATCAGGAAGCGTACACATAGCAGTCATTAAGAAGCAGAGCTGAGAGCAAGACACTGTCAAATGAAAAAAGAAATATGGATGGAATAGTGCCTTCATATGGATATAATAATTTTTCATTTACCATCCTCAGAACATGTCACGAGGATGGTTACTTCTCAGCTTAGAGACAAGGAAGTAAAGACAATATTCACATACCCAGGACTACACTGCAGCTCAGTGTGCAACTCAATGCTCAATTCCTAACTGCCCATGTAAGCACACTACGCAACACTAACACCAATTCATTCAATTCAATTACTAGCCAAATCCATTCAATTACTAACCAAAGCATTTGTTTGCAGGGCTGGCTTGCAGTAGCATTCACTACTGTAGCCAAACAAATTCAGTGAAAATGTATTATAGTGCTGCCAGTTTCTCTCTACCATGTTGCTCTTAATTATGCTAACTGTAAGACTTCTTGATTCTGAAAAGAACAAAAAAACTGTTTCCCCCTCTAACTGGCACAACACATATGCTCAAATGCTTTCTGGTCCCCTGGTTTAGGAGAGACTAATGCAATATAGTATTACCTCAATTATAGCCCCTTCTCTGACTCAGGAGGCATATGCTGCTAAGGAAATGCATGTGCTTCTCAATTGCCTAGTATCTCATACAAAGCTCTCTATTAACCAAACTTTTATAACAAAATCCAATTACCTGAACGGTCACTGTGTTTCTTGGCAAAATGCCCTTCTTTTCTAGTGCATAAATGGATTACAGATTGGGCTTTTCAGCTGAGGTGTTTAATATGTTTCTCCTTCAGTGTCTCCTCAGCTATCAGTACCCTCAAGAAAGCATTTGGTGGTTGGATTTAAGAATGGATTAAAACACTTCCCTATTTATTTTCTGTGATGATAGTCTTAAAGTAAGTGACAATTTAACTGCATCCAGCAGACCAGATTTTAGCATTGTCCAGAACTTGCCCAAAGGAAGACCAGAACTTACTTCGCTTGGACATCTGCCTTGCTTTGTCTTCCATACACACAAATATGGGTCATAACATACCATCAAGGGCAGCTCCTAATCGAGGGACCAGATGGGTCCTTTTGCATGCCCATACCCTCAATATTGTAAGTCTCAGTAAAGTTTTTCCTTATTCTGACCTTACTAATGAAGTCCTGTGGCATCAGGTCCACAAAATGCATGAGAGCTCTGTAACACACTTAAGCATCAGCAACAACAGATTAAAAGTTTCTTTAGGGCATTTTAAGACAAAAAAATACTTCAATGTGTTGCAGAATTCTGATGCACCCCTCAATGGGCATTTCACTGTTATCCCAAAGTCAGAGACACTCATGGAAAAGAACAGGCTGAGCATGAAAAGTGATTTGTTGGTGGTTTTTTTTTTCGTTTGTTTGTTTTGTTTTTTTAATTCCTAGCATTAATTCCTAGCAAGGTGTTAATAGTCTCACCTTGAAAATGAACAACTCAGATTGTTCTGGCTTAGTATGATGCAAAGACACCCAGCGCAAAATTTTCTGTTGAGAACTCTCCTCCAATTAAAAGGATTACAGCTGCCTGCATTTTACCAAGTTAGAAACAGAAGCCTTTAGTGACACACAGAGAGACACTACTGCCTGCCAGAGAGAATCACAGAAACAGAGACGCACCATACACAGATGGATACCAGGAAGAAAGCACAACAATTATATCACGGCACGTTGCTCAGAGCTGTTTAGGATTTGGGGTAAAGACTCAACCAAATTTGGAAATCAGAGTTCCAGGGAAAGCAAATACTTACAGATTGTTGTGAAAACATTGGTAAAGCAAAAGTAATCAACAGCATTGAATGACAGGAGATGATATAAGAATTGTTCTTTCTCATCATCACAGCGGAGGAATGCATAACGCTTGTAGAGTTTTCTGACAAAGCAAAACAAATAATCTGTCATCGTAACAAGATGCTTTCAGTGAAATGTTTACTATTATGCATATTTATTAGGTAAACTATGAAGAATGTGCAAGAAATCACAAATGACAAGTGATACTGGTGCAGCCAACAGGATTTAATGTGCCAGGATATGTTGACACTCTCCAAGTCTGAAGCTTCCCAAGTGCATCAGTACAATACCTCACACTCTTTTCCACCCCTTGAAAACAAGGTTTGGGGTGATCTAAGGGTCTTTTCCTACCAAAATACACTCTAAAAGATGGAAAAGGACTTTTTGTACTTTCTTGGTAAAAATTCTCTGACAACTTTTGGCCATGAAAAAAGATAAAACTGAAGTAAAGAAAGTCCTCGTAAGTTACTTCTGAGCAGATGGTGCCGTGGGAGAGTCCTCCAGCACACAACATTAGACAGCGAGAATACTGTTTTCCAGGCTGTAACAAACTTGAGGAGAAACACTTGCAATCTTGTTGATCCTTTGGAAAGACCTCAGGGAGGGAACAAAGCACA
>JAOXNG010000031.1:56807575-56827106 GCA_028566535.1 Scolopax minor
GTTTAAAATACACTTTCCGGATTTCTTCTAGCAAGAAAAATACACAAAAAACAATCAATGACTTATCTCTACAGCTAACAATTTATGACAGATGTCACTTTCACTCTGCTGGTAAATAAATCAACAATGACATCACATTAGGATGATACTGATTAATAATCCAATGCTTGTCATAACATCTTTCTTCTGAGGAGTTCAAAGTGCCTTGTAAAAGGTGAATAGTAGCATCTTCGTTTAGTGAGGTCCTAAATGATTTCATCTGCTAACTTTCCACTGCATTAATTTCACCAATGGGTGTCTGCTTTTCCTACACTCATCACACAGAGAATCAACGACCGGACTTATCTCACCTCCACAGCTGCAGCAATTTCTGGAGAACACAGCTCCCACACCTGTAGATCAGCCAGAGCCTTAAGAAAGGTGTCTGGATGAATTTTCAAGTCAGGAATCTTGCCATATTTTTCCAGTTTCTTTAAGATTTTCTGTACGTTACGGTCACTCTTCACAGACTCTGGGAGTCTGGCAAGCAGTACAGGAAACCTTTAGCAGAAAGGAGAAGAGCAATAAAAGAGAAGCCATGGGAACAAATGCACATCTGATTAATAACTCTGGGTTTGCCTGGCATTTCTGCCACTTCGCTGCCTCCATAACTTCCACAGAAAAAAATGGCTCTTTGGGGAATACAACACTCAGCGTAACTCTGAGTGAATAATGTGAAAGAGCTTTACTTTATTGGACTTGCACACCAATTCCCTTTGCAGGGCACTGAAATAGATGCTTCTTCATTGTTAATTTAAATTTTGGATGACAAACTTGGGTATGTAAGGAAATAATAAAATCCTAACAAACATTACATTTTACTACAAATTTGTCCTCTTCATCTTTTCTCTATTTATTTTGTTTAGCCTCTATGGATTTTCCAGTGCAATCAGTGCCTGATCTGACACACTTTCTGATTCTCTTTACTATTCCTTTTCCCTGTGCTACCATCATTCTCCTCTCTCTCTGTGCTGTCATAAAACTCATGATCTAAGTGCACTGTAACATGCAGTCTTTACTATTTCACTCTGAATATAGAGATTCAGAAGAAGAATTACACATTACAATAAAAATAAAACTCATGTGAAAAGATGGCCTTTTTTTTTTTTTTTTTATGTTCTGTATAAATTCTGCAGTGCTGCTTTGACAGTCCTGGAGACTGATGTTCCAAACCTTTTTAGCCTGTGCATGACTGGGGTGTGCTCCAGCTTTTATTGCAAAGGGCTGAGGATTTGGCAACACATCAGCAGGAAGTGCTGCCTCCTACCAGTTTAGGATACATGTTACAGAGACAGCAGGAGAGGGATGAGGAATTTCCTCCTTAAACCAGTAAAAAAAAGAAACATGTAGGTTTTCATCATCACTGGGGCCAGTCCTACGCTAAGTAGTGCACTGCTGGCATAGCCAACTCCTTGTTGTCCCTGGGTAGATTACCCAGATTACCATAATCGTGTCACACACAGGCCTTTTATAGCCCA
This sequence comes from Scolopax minor, assembly GCA_028566535.1. NCBI lineage: Eukaryota > Metazoa > Chordata > Aves > Charadriiformes > Scolopacidae > Scolopax > Scolopax minor. The sequence continues at coordinate 56,809,093 of JAOXNG010000031.1, forward strand.
TCCACGCACTAAGATATATCTTTGAGAAAGGAAGCTATGTTTAGTGTAGTCTATATTGCACTGCAGTATCATATTTGATATTATTTTTGGCTTTTTCCTCACTTCAAGAGAGATATAAGACAACCAGACTGACAGCATGTACTCGTAAAGCATTCCTGCTGTGATTCAGCTTTCTGGGGAAGGCAGTGTTTGCAAGAGTATGGGAAAGAGCAGCCCTACTGTCACTGAAACAAGCGGTTGGGTGAAAGCTGTTTCTCTGTCATGACTTGTGTCTCCACAAGAGGACTTGTGTCTCCACCCAGCCTTGTCAGAGATTTCACTCTTCAAACCCCTCACGGACAGCGCTTTGCAGAAGAGGCTCGGAAGAAAAGCTTTACTTGTCTCACTCTGCTGGTGTAGTCAAAGCTAAAAATCTTCCTCCCAGCAGAAGCACTGTTGTCATGAGGCACCAGCGGACGTGTGGTACTATTCTTGCACAGGGGGAAAACTAAAAAGCCATATTGGTATCATCTCCTTCATACTAGTGGAACTTTGTCCAAATTAAGGCTTCTTCTAGAAGAACTATAAGTATAAAAGCAAAACCCCATCCACTCCAGTTTTCAGGGTTTATTTACATGCTATCTCTTAAATTTGGGGGACAGCTGGAGGATGTATGTTTGACAATTCAAACCAGAGTTCTGCTAGATAGGCCAAAGCCAGGTTTATTCATTAACGCACGACTAATGTGTTCCTAATCTGTCCTGGGCCACCTGCATTTTAGACCTGAAATTAGAAATGAATTTTTCATTATTTCAAATTATGAAGGACAGAAGGGTTACTAACAAGGAGTACAGTTTTAGTAAGTTTAGTACAGTTCAGTACAGTTCAGTAAGAAGTTGTGGATCTGACCCATGTACATCTCTCATCTTTCTCTCATCTTCAAAGCACAGCATGTTTTATATACTTCCTGGTGGAATAAGTCTCCTATAAAGCTGCGCAATGGGTGGGGGGCACGAATGCAAGGATTGGGTGCTTTTCACCCAATATCACTGGAAAGAAACTCTTCATTATCCCCTTTCTTACTGTTTCAAATTAAACTATTTGCTGAGCAGGCTGAGACCTGCTCCTAGAGATCATATCTGTATTTTTGTTGCTACCACTTTGAAAAGCCTGCATTTCCAGCAACTGATGTAATGGTTTCTACTGATACTTTGCTTTGGGGAGAAAAAATGAAAAGGAAAAAAGTTTTTTGTACTGAAGACAGAACTCTGGGATCCCGATCAGAGTCAGGGGACCCTCATTTGAACTGAGGGTTTCTGTGCCTCCTTACCAGTTTAGCCCATCTTCATCACGTTCTCTTCTGGCTCTCATGCTCAGCTGCCTTATTCTTTCCATGTCTCTTCTGAAACGCGTCAATTGTTTCAAAGCATGGTATTTTTGATGACATCGCTCTTCCTGCCTCCTGCCAAAAAAACCCAAACCTTAAAAGTTAAAGCTGTGTTTTAAACACAATCATACTTCTGCATAGTTAACTGGGAAGATACTACGGAAAGCAGAGACCAATGAATGTGAAGAACACATTGCATCTTCAGTCAGTGGACAGTAATAACAAATTTTGCTCCCGCAATGTTCTATATACATCCGTATTTCCACAGATATATTAAAAAGTGTTTAACGTTTTATATCACCTCCAGGCTGTAGGTAAGAAACAAATTTCAGAATCAAATAATTTAAACTGAAATTCCACCTCTGCTTTCTATCAAGTATCCACTGCTTGAAAACCAATGTAGAGAATACTGTACAGTGATTTAAGGTAAAATATTTAAAACACAACAGAAGAGAGATGGAATAGAGTGACCCAAGCTAGAATCTTGACCCAGAGATAGGGCTTATATACACTCCTTAAAAACATATTACTGTGTTACAAAAAATAAACATCTGTTTTATTTTCCAATAAATTACTATATCCTGCCAGCACCAGATAAGGAAAGATCTGGGGACAAAAGATTAAAGTACAAAACAGAACAGAAGAATGGAAAGAAGGAAGAAGTGAGAGAGGGGAAAGAAAACCATGCCTATAATACCCTTCAGAATAGCAATGCAGAGAAGGATCTCAGATCTGATGCTTCCTGAGTCAACAGAATATGCACAGACATCACAGATGAATGTTTCTGGGTGAAAGGAAAAGAGTGCTAGGCTTCAGCTGGTCAACAATGTAGAAATGTCACTGATCTGGGAAAAGGCCTTGAGAGAGGACATTGCAGCTGTTACTATGAGGAAAGTCGAAATAACACTGAAAAACAATCCAGTGATCTCTGAACTGAAAACACAAGACAGTGATAAGGATCGTGTGTGATTGAATTTATTATTCTGTCTTTTGGTGCAAAGGACTATGATGTCCAAAGTAAATATATAAATAAATGATTTTAGCAAAACTATTCCCAGAAAAGTAATTCAGAAATATCCCAAAGCAGTGTTGTGAATACTTAACCTGTAATATATTTTTTGTACACAGACTGTCATAAAGCTATCATGATCCCTGAATTCTTATTTTAATATGAATCCATATAAACACATCTTTAAAAGGCTTGAAGAGAAGTCCTAAATTTGGTCAGGAGCAAGGCGTGTAGTATTTTAAGAGTATACAGAGTATCCTACCTCTCAAGGCGCTCTAGAGTATCGTGTAAACAATAGGCTGCTTCTTCACGTGCTGCTGTGAATTTTTGCTTCATATCAGCACCCAAGTTAGATTTGCTTTTAATGAAAGCGCTGATATGGCAGCTGAAAGTAAAACAACACAGAAAACTCAAATTACCATCTTGTGGTAACCATTTTATGGTAAGCACCACTGTTGCTCAGAACATACAACAATGTGAGCCCATGTTAAATTTTCAGATCTCCTAATTCTCAGCAAAAATCCAAATTTAATATACTTTATATGTTTTTTTTTAATTCATCAAATTTATGAAAGAATTTTTTAATTAAAAAATGATAAATTATATTAAATTTGGGTTTGTACCATCTTTCATTCCAGTCACATCCTTCCAGGAAAGTGCCTTTGCATTGTGTTGAAATGTACTAAGTGTGCTGCAAGGTTTCCCTGGCCTGCTCAGGCCTCGTGTAATATAATGCTGTCTGACATTTGCATGCCAAATGCTTTCCACATACAGAGCTGAGTTTATAAAGCACAAAACGTGCTTCCAAAAGAGATTTGTACTCTTACCTCTGCCTTCTGGGTCTCTGCTTCCTTGATATTAAACCCTCTTCATCCTTAATGAATGGCATTTTTACCCCATAATTCTTCTGAGCCACTGGCAACAAACTGTAAAACACAATAGGTTTAAAGTAGCGTACAGTTCTACAGATGCTGATAAAACATTCTTGATATTACAGGCTCGCTGGAGTTACCCAGCTACAAAATTTATTTCTCTTGACCTCAGCTCAAGGGAAAATAAATGCTTCAGCAAAGTCTAATTGTAAAAACAGTTTGCTGCTGATTTTACAGATGTGGAAACCACCACAGAACTGAGTAATGAGGGAATGCATCTAATAAAAGCTTAGTTGAAAAGTTATAGAGAGACTCCTGAAAAATGCAATGGTAGAAACAGAAACAATTCTACAGGAATAAGACAGAGCGTCACTTTTTCTCCAAAGTTGCTGGAGTGTAAGATCTGTTCTGTTTGCAAAGGCAGGATTCATGGGGTATTTTCCAGAAAATACATAGTGCTTGCACAGCCGGATGCTTTGCAAAAAAACTTTTTTAAACTGAATCACAGCTTTTTGTATATTCTGTCAAATCTCTATTTGGTTTTAGTTCTTAGAAAGTGGTTTCAGTGCTGCAACTCTTAAAATTATGCAAGACTAAGGAACTTCTCCCTCCAAACTAGCTAGAAAAAAGTATTTGAGAAACTATTCCTGAGGTAGAGTCTAGCCCAGTTTTTTCCCTCTGTGACAATAAAGAGCAAGTCAGAAGAAGCTACCCTAATTACCAGAAAAAGCACCTGATAAAAGAACTAAATGGTCATGCAACACTGATTGTAAGAATCGTTAATACTGCCACATTCTTTTGTTCATCGAGTCCACTGATCTGCACAAAATAATTACAGAACAAAGACATACAGAAGGCTCTACTAGTTCTGATTAAGTAGTTTGTTTTCACCCTGCCAAGCAGCTTCTTTTTTAAATTATTGGGATACAGCCTATTACTAATTAAATTCATTTGGTCTTGGTGTACATTTGTTGTATACATGACACCTTCAAATAAGGAATATTACATAGCATGCAATCAAAACATTAACTTTGCATTTTACACATAAGGACACTCTTACAGGAATTTTTTAGTATATAAAGGCTGTATATGTAATTCCTGCTGCCACTAAAATGAACATCTTAATGAAGTAAATGCAAAACAGCTTCAACACGAAAGTCATATGGCTGTAATTAAACAAATTAACAAGAACGATGAGAGTCTGTACCAGCAACAGAAACCATGAGCCATACACTCAGGGCAGCTTTCTGTACTATGCAGCATGCTGGAGAAACTGAACTTAGCAGTCAGAAGACCCTATAGAACCCTTTAACCATACCTTTTACCTCCGCACTTTCTACCCCACAGTCCAAAGAGTCCAGCAATGCTGAGAGTCACTCCAGCTTGTGCAGGAGGTTGGGCTTGAGACTTAGCTGACCACAACAGCCAAAGAGCAGAGGTTTTCCCAAGTGTGGGCTCCAAGTCAGAAGTCAATCAACAAGAGGAGTTGAACAGTGCATAAATTATAAACACTAGCCAGGGAACAGCCTAATTTTATCCCACTTTCAATTTAAAAGTATAATAAAGTACAAAGCCATGCTTAGGTGGAAACAGACATCATAGGACATTTTGAAAACGATCTTTGGGCTTTGGGTGAAAACAGAATAACTGCAGTAATATGCCTGTCATAGGGCCTAACACATAGGAAAAAAAGACTGAATTGCTTCCAAAGACACAAGAATGGCAGCAGTCCACATTTAGAATTACACATTTACATTATACAACACATTTAGAATTAAGTTAATCTAAAACCAGCAGCTAATGTCATAAATAGCACAAAGATTCCCAGTTTATCCATCAATTGTACTCAGTACACACAATAAGACTATAAATATTAAGGTAAATAATTATGTTTACAGAACATAAAATTACTCCAGCTCTAAAATTCACACTCCTCAAGTATAAATAAAAATAGTTAGCTGACAAAACAGTCAGTGTGCACACTTCTGGAATCCAAACTGTACAAAGGATGAAAGTATGGAGCACATGAGAATACGTTGGGGGGAGGGAGCACTCGGGGGCAGAGGTGGTATGTACATGGAGACATTTGAGGACTTCTTGATTAGTCAAACTGACAGATGACCAAAAGTTGACCTGCTTACACCATAAAAGAAAATACAGGCGCTTAAGATGCACATAGGCATGGAAACACAGTCAAGCTGAGAATCAGTATCTTCAAATCAAAAGCAAGAGTTCTGTTAAAAATAAGACTTGCCATATTTCCACTTGCCAATGGAAACAGTCAAATATTCTATTTCCAAGTCTTAAGAGCAAAACTGGCAAAAATAAACAAGTAATGAAATTATATGGCCTATGCCATACTAGGTACAAAATGTGATGGCAATCTGTTGATTCATTCTAGCCCTCAAAAAACAGGTAAGGAACAAAAAGGAAAAAAATACCTAGACATAGTCTTCTGGAGACTGGTACCATCTGGTTTCTCAGAAACCCATATTCTAATATTAAAGAAAAAGTCCTTTCAACACATACCTGGGGAGCTATTAGTATACTAATAATAAACCAAAGTTAACTTTAAAAGCAAAACAGTAAGTTTCTCCGATTCCTTTTAATTTAATAAATTAAATATTTATTAATATTTTATAAATATTAAGCCAAATACAACTGGAAAAAAAACCACCTCTACAGTGTAGGAAATTAGGAAATAAACATACAAAGTTTGGCAAACTAAGGTAAGAAATTCATTAAACAAGAATTCTTGGGATAAAAACCATGATTCAAGAAAAACTGCAGCTGCCAAGTCTGTAAGCAAACAGTCACTCCATCAATGGACAAATGCCTTCAGATTATGACTTGTTTCCTTCCTTCCAGTTCCTCCTCCTTAAGCAGAACTGCACGTATTTCTCATTAGAGATGACACCCTTCCCCAGCAAGATTCTTCCTCAGATATACACAAAAAAAGAATTCTTCCCTGTTATCCCGAAACACATAAACCCTCTGTCCTACACTTCTACTCCCCCCTCTCTCCCACCTCATTAGACCACTTAATTTGTTACTGGAACTGCAACAGTTTTTAAAACAGATTGGGTTATCCATATGAGAAAATCTTCAGGATCGCTTTCATTTTACTGCAGCACTGCTGTTTAAGCAACTGGAATCTGGGGTTTCATTCATTGTCTCTGGTATTTGTCATTCCAACCTATGATTTTCACATCAGAGACTTTCTCTAAAAAAATTCCTTCAAAAACTTCTTTATGTGAGTTACTGTTCCACTTTCCCTAACAAAATTGCTCAAAGGCAAAGTCCACTGTCTGCCCTTCTAAAACAAAGGTGTAAATATGCATTATGGATGCGCTGCTGTCTATTTAGGTATCTACCTTAAGCGGAACTAAAATTTATGTTGTGTGAGGTGCCATTCTTCATCTGTAAAAGTTAAAAGACTTTCTTTAGAAGAAGTAGAGAGAAGAGGAAAAAAATAACCAGAGTGATGAAAGGTTCAGGGGTTTTTTTTGGTCTGTTTGTCATCTAGGGAACCCAAACTTGTTTGCAACAGTCCCGTATCCCAATCCTATGAGAATAACATTCTTTTCAGCACACAACATATATTTGAATATTCAATGGACAATACAATTCTTCCTGCCACAGTCACTACAAAGATGAGAAGTACAAAGAGAGAAGTTAGTCCTAATCTGTCAACTGCAAAGGATCCTGTTGTTTTCCTGTTTTCTTTTGCATTCCAGAATTCAAGAATTGTTATGTCTCAAGAATCATAGCATGAAGAACCTCACTGTGAACTGAAATAAAAAAGAAGAGTTCATTTCACTAACTGAATATTTATTGGATATAAACTCCACTGGAAAAAAAAAAAATCTCTTAACCATCCATTGCTTTGACACAATAAATTCTTCAAAGCGCTCTATGGCAAATAAAAATTCAGGAATTAATAAATACCCATTCAACATTTAAGTTTCAGCATTCGTCTAGTTGATAACAAAACATATTGACACACACACCCTGGAACAGTTTCAAATGCTGCAACAATGATTTAAAGCACCACAGAAAAACAGCTGAGGACATCTACACTCTGTGATTGTAAGTTCAGGAAACCAAAAGCTTTTGTTTTTATTTTTCTGGTGCCGTTTCAAGGAAGGCGGGAAGAGGTGGGACAAGGAAGTGGCCAGAGAAACCATCAAGAATCTAAGGCAGCTTTTTAAAAAACAATCAAGAAAACACCCCAAAATGTCTTCAGTTGCATCTTTAAAAGCATCCTAATATTTTTTTTTTTTTTACACTACTTTGTATTTAACACAGGAAGGCAGATGAATACAATGTATTTTAATCAAGACTGACTGGCAGAAATCTACAAGGAAACATTCTTAAAAACAGAACTGTTCTACTAAACTACTTTTCTGCATTAGCCACAGCAAAAAGACACTGAGAAAGATATTTAGGTCTGTTTCCACCTAAACAACAGAAGCAGCATTCAAAATTACAATGACAGGCATGACCTCAGCCACAGGGGCTGGGGAGGGGGAGTGTGCCATTTCCATTACACAATAGATCTGAAATACACACAACGGAAGACACTACGAAAGGAAAAGGATGGCTCATCTTCAGAATGGAACACAATTCCTTCATGTGTCCTAGAAATACAAATCAGAAGTGTAGATAAGCAAATTTTAAGTATATTTAATATAATGATCAGCTGTTCTCCTCATGCTCATCTAAGATTGACAGATCCAGTAAGACTGCTTCAGGGAAGCCTGAGCAAACAGAAGCACAGACCATCTCAAGCAACCCTCCAGGACCACTGTGGATCTCCATTTAGTGACATGTCCCATCCAGTTAGGTCTCCCAAATTTTTGCACTCCCACTCAAGCTCTGAGGATTGATAGAAACATGTCTTGTGTAAAAAGCACAGGGACCAAATGTTATTGAAGCATCTGTCCAGTCCTTTAACCAGGTATTTCTGTTCTTCTGGGATATCTATGAGGTTTTGCATTGAAGAGGAAAGAAGTATTTTAAAATGCACGTCAAGCCCTTCAAGCAAGAGTTCTACAAAATCTAAAAAGTTCAGCTATACAATGATCTCAGTATACGAGTCCTGTCCAGCAGGTTTCATTTCATTATCTAACCTTTGAAAATAGTATTTTATACTGACCTGCCTTAATGAGGACTGTCGTTCCCCTCCCAGAAAGTCATCAAGTTGCTTGATTAATTTTTTTTCTGCTTTTAAAATAGAAGTTATTTCTAATACAAGAAAATTAATCAGATGTGCTGATAGTTTGGTCAATGGATATGGCAAACTCTGAAGTTTATCTTATCTCTGACTATATCCTTCCTTATCATCTCACCAACCACTTCTCTTGACCTTTCTTCCTTTTTACGTGTACTATATCAAGCTTCAAGCTTACCTTTCTTCTTCACATGGCATGATACATGTTTGGGAAAAAAAAAATGCATTTTCAATATGAAAATCGGATAACAAAGTCCAGTACTTTTATTCAGTCCTGAAAACACAAGTCATGGGTTACAACTGCATATCACATCTTTGTTCAAATTCATAAACTAAGATGACATCTTGTGGTTCCACAGAACCATGATTATCAGTTAAATGTCTTCCCTGGTTGGACTTGATGAAAACAAAATATTATGTTATATATAGTTTTAACTGTGGAAGACTTTATATGAAAGAAAGGGGGAAAAAAAGACACACAAATAAAAATTAAAAAAACCAAACAAATACTCCCACCTGCCCACCCACACAACTACTTCCCAGAACACACTTTGTCACCCACACATGACATATCTCAGGACTATTCATGGAATGTATAATCAAAAGAACCATCAATTCACCTCATTCAGTGGATACATCCAGACTCCTTCATTTTCCAAGCCAAGATTAGGTCTCACCTGTGAAATGGTAGCCATTCTCAAGGCAACTAAAACATGCAAGGATAGACCTCTGTAGGGAGATTTAGTTCATGGATCCTGAGCACACTTCCAGAGGCCACTTGATCACTGGGACACCTATTGAATGCTCATTGCCTGTGATGACTTTGCAGCACTAAAGCAACCTCACAGAGCAGAAGTAACCTGTGGCCTCCCCTAAGGGGATCACAAACCCCTTAGAGATCAGGTCAGTATTCTGCAGATCATTGACATGGATTTCAGTCTAAAGAACTTATTTAATATGGCCCCCAACAGAACTGTGCTTCAGGGCACCTATACCAATTTAATCAATGGCTATGCATTACCAACCTCCTCCTCACAATGAGGCCTGGAGTTTCCCAGAACCTGCTTTACTGAACCACGTGGAACATGACTAGCTAGTCTTCATGCAAGGGAAAGGGGCAAGAGCACATAACCACAGTAAGAACAGGAAAAGGGAGAACACGACAATCTACAGTTAGATTGGCCTGGGCTGCCATAAAATCTCTGCCAGATTCATTCTCAGAAATGACTGAGATGCTAACAAATAGAAATTTTACCAAAAAATTTCAGCAAAACTTTTGAATAAGTTATTTCACAATTCAAGCTCCCAGACCATGCACATAAAAAAGCCAGAAAAGGACATGACAGTCCTATGATGGCTAGAGCTGGCACTAACCTTGTTAACTTAAGGGACTTTTCCCCAATGAATTCTGATGACAGCTCAGTAGGGCAGTGGTGGGCTTGAGGAGCAAAATCAGGAAATAACAGTTGGTATGGGAGCTTGCTGGAAGTAGCATGTTAAGGAGGAATAAGTAATATATGCAAGTAGTAGAACAACTCATAAAAATTTGTGCTTGTAGAAGTCGGAAACAATGCACCAATCTCCTTTTTCAGCAGAGTTCAGGTCTCTGACCACATTTCTGCAACAGAATGCAATTGTAAACCCAAGCAGCAGCAGCAGCAACCACAATTACCAAAAAATACCCAAAACCAAGCCTTTTTGAAACTCCCCCGAAGTCATGCTGAAAGAATATCTGTTTCTGCAAAACCAACCTTCTTCCCTCACTCAAACATTGTAATGTTGCTATATCTGACAAATGTTCCTTATGACTGCCATGTTATCTGTCTGCTGATCACTTACCCATAAAATGCAATAAAGTTTTTTTTCCTCAAGATGCTTCAGTATCACTACGTAAATGACTCAAGAGAGAGACACACATTGTACGTGATTGTGGTTGATCATACAACCAGTAAAAAAAAAAAAACAAAACAAAAAACTAACTAAAAAAGGCAATACTCTACACTTCTACGGAGAAGTTTGAAACTAAAGGTATCTTGCCCATCAAGCCATAAGCAAAGTAGTCTTTTCTTGGAAAGACTATGAAACAAGCCTTACACAGAAGCACACCAAGTAAATTCTTTATTACTTATCAGTTTGTGCTGGAATACTTGATAATTTCTCTGTGCAATATTTTAAGCCTCCCAGGGTTAACATTCCAGTTCGCTGCAAACTTGACTACAAACCACAAATCTGAAAGGGTTGTCAAGAAAATCAGAGAATAATTACTGCACAACATACATCAATAAGTAATTGCTTCTGACACTGTGACTTCATGTGCATCATTTCTGCTATGCAAGTCCCGCAGGTTAGAGGGAATTCAAAAGATAAGTATGAGAAATCATTACCAAGAATACCTAAGTACAACATCACTAAGTCAAATGGCAGACAAAAGCAATTGTAGTATTTTGTAAATACATGATCAAGAATTTGAAGATTTAGGAGAAAATAAAAAATTGGTTTATTATTTGCAAATGGCAGTATTTCTTATACAATCTAAGATGTTCTCTTTGTATAGTTTCTCTCTTGCAAAAGAAATTGCAAAGAAAACAAAACAACACAAAAAACCCTTAAAGAACAAAAAGCCAAATTAACCCAGAGTTGTATACCTGGCTTTAATAAGATGAAACTCCTATGGCTTTTTTTAAAGGCTTCAAAAGTTAGATTTGTAAACTTTAATCCTTTAGACACTGTTTTAGCATCTTTAGTCTATTCTCAAATCAAGAACCTGTAACTTTTCTCCTCCCCCACATCTTATCTAAGAGCCTTCCAAATAAGCCAAATTTGTACTGAAGTACAAATTTGTACATCAATACTGAAGGATGAAAAAATGAAAAGTTTTGTGGGTTTTGAAGGGATGATTCTGTAAAGCACACAGCTCAGTTTAACCTAAAATACAACTACAATAACCACAAGATTGGCATTATAGACATACACCTAAAAAACTGTGGTTTCAAATGTAGCTCAGCAGAGAACAGCTGCTCCCCTCTTACATCAGCTCTCCCATTCTTTATTCTACATATCAGCTACCCTAGCACGTCTGCCTCAGTTCCCAAAGAGACAAAAGATCTTTTTGGCACTCAAAGATGGCAAACAGCTCCCACTTCTTGGGAAAAGATAGAGGGGGCGGGAGGAGTGGAATAAACTATTATCTGGATTAAAACGTCTCACATGTGCCAGTGTTAAGTCCAGCCAAAGGTTGTTGCTATCTACTGCTCGTCTGTGGTGACCTGTGTGAAAACAGTGTGTGGTCTCAGCCTCGGTGCTGCTGGAGAGGCCCCCCACAGAGTCAACACCTTGGCTAGCAATCTCCGAGAAGCAAAGAAACTGAAAAAACTCCCTTTCAGTCTCAGAATGAATCCAATCCACAAGGGAAGAGGCACACCATTAGAAAACTGTGAGAAGCTTGCACCAATACCGTCCATACTATGGACAAAGAGAGAAAGAGGTGAAAAAACCACCAAAACCAGACCCCCAAAGCCACAGAATACTTCAGCCTTTGGAAAATTCAAGCAATGGCTCCCACCAATGAAAGTTACTTCTGCAGCAAGTGTTAGTACTACTTCCATAGCAAAGACAAAGAAATTTACTCACATACTATTTACCCAAGGAATAAACAGTATTCCAGAAGACCTTCACTGCAAGAATCACAGCTGGCTCCAACCTCAAATGCCAACCAAAAATGCCCAAATAAAGAAAATACAAACCAGGTAAAATGTCAGTCAGAAAACTGTATCTGCTAATTAAAATTAAGCTTGCTCCTCTTCTTCCTCCCCTTTCCCTTTAGATGTTCCTTACAAACACCCTTGAGCCAAAATAAAAGTCTGTAACTATTTAAGTCTATTGAACTTGGAAACTAACAGAAGCACTGATAACAGCATTACTACATGGGCTACCACAAAGGAAACTACTACCCCGATTCTGAAATACTAAGCTATTTATTATGTGACAAATGCCTTCAATCATTTCATCACACCCATATTTTTTTCAAGTTTATATTGATGCAGAATGCTGTTAAAATAAACCCTACCAACAGAAAACATATGAAGATAAACTGTCGTTTTAAATCTGAAGCCAACAAAATAGAAAAATACTGACAGTTCAATTACAGACAAAGGGATGAGGTGAGACAACATTTTTATTCTACTGGTGAGAAGAAACATTTGCTCTAATACCAGTTTGTCACATTAATTTTGAGTGGAGCTAGGTGAACACTATACACTATGTATCATCCTCCCTTAGAATTTCACACACCAGCACTAACCAAGGAGCTACTACACCAGCATATAGATGCCTTGCTCATAATCAGTCTTGTTATGCTACATAATCTACACACACACACAGGTCTTGCCTCAACGTCATTAAAAACCAAATACAAAAAAAGGTATGAGAGATGAAGAATAACAAAAACAGTATCACACCATCATACACTAGAATGAAAGGAGACGTAATACGGATTCTGAACAGGCACATGAAGGGTGTCTACAGGAAGGATATTTTCAGGACACGTGGATTTCACCTAACACTCATTTTCATCCTCCTTTAAAAATGAAGCTCATGATCAGATGGACAATTCATAGTGCCATGATAAGGACATTGACAAAAGGAAGACAAGTCCATCTACTGAATAAATTAATTTTTGGACCAAACCTTAAAAGACCAGCTCAGACTGGAAAAAAAAAGTAGGTGGCAGACCAGTCACTGGCCTTAGACTTCCAGAAGAAAAAATTTTTTTAAAACAATCCTATCATTAAAGCATCAGTCTTTTCTCCACAGACTAAAAGCATTTTTATTTTTTTTATACTATTTCTCCTTTGTAACACTTATTTTTTAAGTAACTATTATCATCTTCATGATATGACATTCAAGACTACTAAGACAAAAAGAAAATCTAAGATAAGAATATGATGTCCAGATATACAGGTCCAAATTCCATATTTTGTAATAGCAATTCCCAGACTTCAATTACATGTAAGTGTAATACAACAGCAAGTTAATCCTTTGTTTTGCCACTCCATAATAAACAAACTCTGTTGACAAGTGATTGTTTAAAACACCTCAATAAAGGTAAAGAAAACAAGATCTTTAGGAAAAAAGAACATAGAATAAAAACTCGAGCGGTTCCATATAGTGCAAGTATTTCCACCATCATTCAGATTCACATCTAACTCACTCAACAGATAAGGGAAAGACTTTAACAACTGAAAGATGAGATGAGACACAACTTAATTCTCATTATCTTTCCAGAATACAGTCATACAACCTAAATTAAGAAACCCTATCATAATGTTGCGGCATTACAGTAAGTTATATTATGCACAGAAAATTTTTGGTAGATGATGTATTCCCTTATTTCCTGGTGGACATCAAATTGACCATGAGCCATCAATGTGACCTTGCTGCAAAGAGGAAGAATAGCATGAAGAATGCATTAGTAAAAGCACTGCCAGCAGGTCAAGGGAGGTGATCCTTCCCCTCTACTCTGCACTGGTGAGGGCACACCTGGCGAGCTGTGCCCAATTCTGTGCTCCTTGGTAAAAGACAGACAGAGACCAAAGACAATTAAGTGACTGGAGCATCTCTCATACGACGAAAGGTTGAGAGAGCTGGGACTGTTCAGCTTCAAGAAGAGCAGACTTGAGGAATTTTATCAATGTATATAAATACCTGAAGAAAGCATGCAAAGAGGATGGAGCCAGGCTCTTTTTAGTGGTGTCCAATGACAGGACTAGAGGCAATGAGCATTAACTGAAATGCAGAAGGTTCCATGTGAACATTGGGAAACACTTTTTCACTGTGTGGGTGACTGAGCACTGGCACAGGTTGCCCAGAGAGGTTATGGAGTCTCCATCCTTGGAGATATTAAAAAACTGTCTGGACACAACAGGCTGGGCAACTGGCTCTAGGTGGCCCTGCTGAAGCAGGGGTGTTGGACCCTCCAGAGGTCCCCTTCCAACCTCAACCATTCTGTCATTTCCTCTGTGAAGGAAATTCATCTATAAAAGACCCTTGCAGCACACTTATGAGACTTCTGTCATCCCTCCTGGCACATCAACACCACCTGGAAATGTGGAAATGAGCCTTGGCTACTCCCTTGTCCAGCTCAGCAACTGCCACAGCACGAAGCTTAAATAAGATCAAAAGGTCAAGTGTTTGTTCATTGTTGGTTTGGTTTGGTTTACAACATGCTTTAACAGGCCACTCAGTGGGAACACAATTATCAAAATAAGAAAGGACGACAGATAACCAGACCACCTGAATTTGGGGAATAAAAAGCCCTAGCAATAGAGAACATGCTATCTTTAACCCATGTTAAATATAAAGCCCTAAATACAGCATTTTCACTGTATTAAAATAAACCAATAATATATATATAAATTCTGTGCATATTCCATCTGTCAGCCAACTTTTTCAGGAAAAAGTTTACAGCTGTACTACTTAGTAAGCTTCCAACATACAAAGGAAAAACACTATCAGATGCATTTCTTCCTGCAAAGTAACTAGACTGAGCATCGATTCATGATCTTATGCTTCATTTATAAGTCTGCAGAAAATGCTGTATCATCAATACTAAGGTTGAATACCTGAAATACCCAATTTCATTAGCTCGGTGAGAACAAAGTCTGCCGGCAGCATCCCTGGGGACAGCAACTGCCGGTTCCCTGCGGCGGTGGGGTGGCGATGACATCATGCCAGGCTGAGCTCCGGCAGCCCTGACGCAGGAAAGCCCTGGAGAGACCCGCCGTGCCCAGCTTCACCGTGCTGGGGAACCATCCCGCTCCCCACTCCTGCACCCACCAGCTCAAGTGCCAGCGCCTCTCTTCCAACAATGGGCACTTATGAAGCAAATTGTTTTCACAGTACCAGGATTCAGAATCTATTTTTCAGCACAGAAATAAGGAGGAGAGGGGGGGGGGGAAACAGCACACAATAACCCTTTCATTCAAACAAGAAAGCCTTCCAGGAAGTACACAGTGTTTCAAAGCTTCATCCAAAACCCACTGGAATCAATACAAGCCCTTTCCGTTTATATCAGCAGACACTGAAGCAGGCTATAACCTAAGACACCATTTGATTGAAAGCATTATCAGTCACACTATCGTGCATTATTAATAACACAACAAACTCAAGAACATGCACTGAAAGTCCAGCTAGCTCATATGCTGTGACGTTATCATAAATTTATCCTCCTCCCCCTTGTTTCCTCCCCTCTTTTTTTAAAATCCTTTCCTGAAATCACACCTATTTCCCACCCCTAAAACCCAAACCTTGTCACAAGCAACACCATTACAATGTCATGGTGGAATAGCTGAGTACAAAATGCATTGCACACTACAGTTTTACATACTATGGATATAATCCACGACAGGAAAGCAAATACAGAAAGAACATCATGCTACAGCTTACAGACCTGTGCACTCAGAATATTTTAAAAAGGTACTAATGTCTTCCAGTCTACTGCTAGACATCTAGCTTAAAGTAATGCTGGTTTAAAATTTAATTACATAAGAAGTGTTACTCCTGTTCCTATCGAGATCTGGGAGTATTACTGAGTGTAATTACGATTTACACAATAGTATAATTGTGCACTATATTACACAAATAGATATAAGTAAACAAATAACAAAACATCAGAAACTGTTTTCAATCTGGAAACTTTGTTCACTCGTGATTTAATACAGAAAAATCTGTGGAACCTCACACATCCTTCACTTAAATTGTATTGCGTTTTGTTCTCTTGGATTTCTTAAATGTAATTGATGCCATAATTTAAAGAGCCATTACAGAGAAGATCATTATGCTGTATTCACTCTTCAAGTCTCAAGCTGTAGTCTACAGTTATTTTAACATTAGACGAGTGTGAAATCTTTTAGGGTAAGGTACCGTTCAGCATGAAGGAGAATTTTTAATTGATGTCATTAAAAAGGGGGGGGGGGGAAGTTTCCACCATAGCCAAAGTTTAGGAGAGTTCAATGTGAGGAGTCAGTTCTGATTGAAAGAAATTGACTCTAAAAGAAACAAGTGTTTATTTGGGGGGGGGGGTTAAATACAATGATGTAAAAAAAACAAAAAACACAAACAAAAAACCCACAAAAAGCCCTTACATGGCATCTTATAAACTCAAGTTAATTAAAAAAAAAAAAGAAAAAAAAAAAAGAAAACTGAAGAATTTAACATTGGTTGAGCTCTGAGGTAAAGTACACAAAATAAGTACTGATGTTAGGTCAGATTTTCACCATTGCATTCCTATATCCTTCCAAGCAGTTAAAGATGCTAAGCATCAATCTAATTTAACTGAAGCCAGAACACGGTGGAACTAAAGCTGAAACAAGGTGCTGCTAAAACAAAGAAGAGATTTGTAACCTTAAAAACACAGTTTGACAGTGTTATGGGATAGATTGATTGGTTTAGCTGTGGATTTTGTATTAAATTCTCATATAACAGAGTAATTACTTCCTAATCCGATTTTTTTTTTTTGGTACTGCTGGAAGAGAATTCTTATCCTATGCTACAAAATTAAATACAGAACAAGCAAGAAGTCTTTGCTTTCTCTCCAAAATCTTATTCATTAAGATGACCTAGGTGTTTCAAACGTCCAGGAGCCTGACTAAAAGTTGATAAACGCAACCAAGCTCCAAAAAAGAGCACAGTAGGTGGCTGTTAAGGCAGAGATGGTCTGAAATAATACCACTGGCACCGCACAACCTTCACTTTGAAGAGGACGTTTAAAAGGTACTTCGTTAGGGGGTTTTTAAGAAGTTAAGCACGCCTCTACAGACACACGTTAGCGCACAACCGGGCGTTTCTGCACGTCAAGCCCTCCGGGCCGCCAGGCAGACCCCGAGGCGCCGGCGGAGCGGGGCACAAGCGCCGCTGCCCGGGGCTGCGCGGGGCGGCCGACGGTTCCCGCTGGGCTCCCCCGCAGCGCCCCGGGGCCGCCCGACACCCGCCGAGCGGGGAGGCATTGAGGCGGACTCCGCCTCCGGTGCTACCGTCCCGCCGCCGCCGCCGCCACCACCACCACAGAGTCCACTGTTTAACGGCCACCGACCGTTAACGGCCGCCGCCTTCCCCGACCCCGCGGCCACTCACCGGAGAGCTCGTCCGGCTCCAGCCCTGTCTCGGTGTCCAGCCCGCAGATCACGAAGTAGTCGGCGAAGCGGCCGGGTGCCGAGGAGCCGCCCCCGCTACCGCCGCTCATGCTGGAGCCCAAGGGGTGCGCGGGGCTCAGGGGGTGCGGGGCCGGGCGGTGGCGGGCGGCGGGGCTGCGCCAGCTGCGCCAGCTGCGGCGGCCGCCTCCATGATGGAGCGGAGCGGGCAGCGCCGCACGGCATTGTGGGTACAGCCCCCAGCTGTTCCCGCGGGGGGGTGGGAGCCGAGGAGGGGGGCGGCCCGGGCCGGGGAACCGCAATGTTGCACCTGCGCTCTGGGCTCGCGGGATGACGTGATGCTGCTGGGTTACTTCTATCCTTTCCTAAGCTTCCAGTAGTTACCTGA
>JAOXNG010000031.1:56931438-56950873 GCA_028566535.1 Scolopax minor
GCTAATTAAATGGCTTATATACTGTTCTTTCCATTATGCTTATGTCTGTTACAATTGAAGAGATCCTAAGAAAGCCAGTCAGATTGTGTTGTGTATGGCTATGCCTTATTTTTATTCATAAAATGTAATCCAAGGTTAGGTGAACTGTAGCAACAAGCTTCTACACATTCCCTAGCTACTATTTAATTCAGGTTTAAATCAATCATAACTTGGTCCTTCTTAACAAGGAGATATATTGATCATAATTTAAGTTTCTGTTTTGAGAAGGTGAAGAAGAAACGGAAGAAATGCAAATAAATTTGCATTTTTTTATCCTATTAACCTCAACATGTGTGTTTTAATTCTGTAATGTGAATTTGTTTTCTGTGGTGTAATTGTGTGGGCCTAGGAATAATTGTACTTCTTTTCTTTAAGCTTTCATCCTGGAACCTTATTCTGAAAGGTATTGTTAGAACCTTTCAGGGAAAGTCAGTAGAAGTGAGTTTCCAGTTATTGCACCTGGTTTACATACAAAAGCAATTAATAGCTTATGTGTCATAACTGTCTTTCTCTTAAAAGGAGAAATGTGGTTTTGTAATTCTACTTCATGTCTGCATATGCTTCATAATAAGGTAATGTATGCTTTTATAGCAGCTGGTATAGGAACATCGAAAAAGGTATAGGAAGGGGCAACAATGATGAGCAAATGTGAAATACGTGAGGTAAGTATATAATAGAATTTTATAAAATTTTAAGTGGCACAGAGAAGAATAGTGACTTGTTGTCTTTACCAGTGTAAGAATTGATGGTGAGGTACTGGACCAGGTTGCCCAGAGAAACTGTGGATGCCCTATCTCTGGAACTATTCAAGACCAGGCCAGATGGGTCTTTGAGCAACTGGGTCTAGTGTTCCCCTATGGCAGGGGGGTTGGAACTCAAAGATCTTTAAGGTCCCTTCCAACCCAAACCATTCTTCAATTCTATGAAACAGCAGATGAAACTCTTAGGTTACAAGTTCAAGAAAAACAAGGGAAGAATACTTTTTTAAATAATGGAAGGTTAAGCCATGGCACCACTTGTAGGATATTGCGGATGCTAATATGTCCCTGGATTCAAAGAGTAATTAGGTAAGTTCATAGAAGAAAAATGTATCCAGGGCTATTAGGTAGAAACATGTGGCTTCTAGTTCAGGAAGTTCCAAAGCCACAAATTGCTTGGAGGTTGGAAAAATATTTCTGGGAATGTATCACTATATGCTTGGTCTGTTCATTTAGTCTTCTGTAGCATCTGCTACTGCTTGCTGTTGGAAACAAAATGGTGCATTAGATTGACCTTTAGTTGGTCTCAGTATAGGTGTTCTTAGTTGAAGGCAGGCAACCTTTCCTTAGAATCTAAGACCGTCTTTTAGGAGGAACTCAAAGATCTTCCTTGGAATCTTTCCAGAATTCTCCTCATGCAGCTAAAAGAGGGTTAAAATTGGGTGTCTTGCTTTTTTTTGGGGTTAATTTTTTCAAGTTTTGAAGATAAAACCTTCAAGTGTGAAGGAAATTTTGAAAGCGGATTTGGAGAATGGTGGCTTTCTTTGTTCCCCTGACCTACATAACAGGCAGAAATAGAAAAGATCAGTAGGCTGCCTGAGATCAGTGTAGAAACTGTAAGAGTTTGTACAAAGAGATACAAGAAGACAGCAAAGAAGTTCACTGGAAGTAGTGGAACATGTACGATTTTCATTGTCCCGTGCTTCTTTAGACATAGTACTACTTTTCCACACCTTGCAGAGCACATGCAAAGACTAAACTAGAGTCCTCTTAATTTTGGGCGAAGTCAATGCCACTTTCCTCCCAAAGCAACCAAGAAAAAGAGATCTTTGCTCTCAGTGAACATAAAGCCAGAAGATATGTAATGGAATAGTGAAGAGGTTATAACACGTACTTTTCTTCCATAAGCTGTTTTCCTGCAACATCCCAGGTGCTGGAAAAGTACAGTACCTGGGACATGTGTATATCTACACACATGCACACACATTCTGTTTGGATCATTAGTTTCCAGTGGCATTGAAACTTTTATTTAATATCAGCAGTTCCTTTCTCAACCAACAACAGGAAGTTCAGGATAAAGTGATTCAAGTCCCCTTTCTGTGCAGGTTCTCTCCCCTCCCTTCAAGAGTTCTGCAGGAGAAGGTCCCAAAATGGCTATTTTTTCTTTTTTTAAGACAACAACAAAAAACTCCAACCAAAAAACAAACCACCTTAGAGAGTCTGCAAGCAGATAACTCTGTAACGTAAGCTTGCTTCTGCTTGGGCACTTTCCTCTTCACTGTTTTAGCTCTATGTTTCCAATAGCGTATTGCTCACAACTGTCTAATTTAGAAAGACAATACTGTCTGAAAACGAATTATGAGACAAGTTAATCTTTAGCTTCCAAGCTAAATGTTGGTAGCTGATGCTTTGAGCAAGAAACTTTACACAACCATTTATGTTCTCAGGAGCCTGCTATGACCTCCTTAGTGAAAGGGCAGATGCAGATGTGCTGAGGTAGACTTTCTGCCAAACTATTTTAAAGAATAAAATCCCTTAGGCTACACTTAGGTGCATCAGTCTCAGCCTTGAATGTAATGGATGCAGAGGGTATTGTGAATGCCTGTGCTCAATACAGAGGCAATTAAGGAATAGGAAACTACATAAAGTATAGTTTTTTCTACAGTGACTAATAAGAAACTGTTCTTTGAGTTCATGTGAGAGTGTTTGTGTGATGACTATTTTTGTAAATTGTGCAACTACAATTTTTTTTTTTAAATAAAAATTTCAAAGTAATGCCTAATACTCTTTCAGATATTCTTGTAAGTTCCCTGGAAAGCACCAGTACCTTCCTCATTCTGTAGACTGGTTTTAAAAATAATCCCATGGGACAATACACAAGTCTTTGCCTAGCTGTTGTAATTTTACTATTTCAAATTAGATGTAACACATTGTCTTAGATATTTTGGTTCCAAAGGAGTTGTGCTGTTCAGAACAAGTAAATCCTGCTTAAGAAGGAGTGAGAGATATACCCTATTATAAAAGAAGTAAACGTTTTTTTTTTTGTTTTATTTTCTGTCAGAACTCGGTATTTTTAAAGTTACTAA
Source organism: Scolopax minor (assembly GCA_028566535.1). Taxonomy (NCBI): domain Eukaryota; kingdom Metazoa; phylum Chordata; class Aves; order Charadriiformes; family Scolopacidae; genus Scolopax; species Scolopax minor. Next base: position 56,934,542 of record JAOXNG010000031.1, read on the forward strand.
TTTATTTTAATTCTTTTGTCAGTCCATTAATTTGACATACTGGTTCTTGCAGTTTTTCCTACCTTGTTTTAAGACAACTTTGAAATGCTCATTGTACTTATTCTATAATGCAGGTGCTACAAGTGATTTTCACATAAGCTAATGTACTATAGAATAACCATGTTTCAAGGGGGAGCTAGAGAGCTATGAAATAGTAAACCCTCAGGATCTGTCTGCAATCTCTATTTTTCAGATTAATAAGAATAACCTGTACATTGTTTTCCCATTTCAACTTTATTTTTCAGGTGTCTATTGATGGAAATGACAGTGTTAGTGGCACAGGACTGATAGGTGAAAATGAACAAGATAAAAAAATGCAGGTATGTAGCTCAATACAAAATAATTGAATGTATCTATTTCTACTCTCTTCTCAGCAACATGCATGATACGTAGTCCTGTGTAGCCATCAGCCAGGGCCTGCTGCTACCCTTCAGGAATTTTAGATCTCAAACCTATACAGATAGGTCATATTTCTCACTTTGTACAACATCCTTTCACAGGATTAAAAAAAGATCTTCTAATACTTACTTTTTGGGTTTTGGTTTTTTTTTTTTTTTTAAAAGGTAATTAAAATTATGTTGGATTTCTAAGATTTTTTTCAAGCTGGCCTGAGTATCTAATCAGTAAGGGCATAAATATTTCAGAAGTTCTTTTCCAGAGAATGAACTGATTTTTTATCATTCTTAAAGCAGAGGCAATACTGACTAAATTATTTTCTACTCAAGAGAGACAATTCTGGGCATATGTCTGAATGTTCTTACTCTGGTGACTTTTTTTGATTCCACTTGACCTCTTAAGAGAACCTGACTTGTATTCTGGGGTTTGTAAGTAATCAGTAGATAAGAGTGTTGCTCCTAATGAACACTTAAAGAAGCAGAAAAGTTCTTCCATTTCTTTCTCTGTATTGATATTGTTGGTACATAGAAATATAAAAACTTTTTCGATGTGAAACTATTCACTTAAAGTTCAAAGAGCAATGGAAAGTACAGGTGCAGCTTATTAAGTATCAAGCTTTTTTTACCTGGGATCCATAAAATTATGTAAGGAGAGTCCTATTTCTCATCATAACATTTTATTAAGGGAAAAGACAAATCAGAGCATATTCTGGGCTTCAAAGGATTATAACCAAGAACAAAAATAATAATAAAGCCCCTATACCTTCACATGTTCAAACCACAAAATCAAAACTAGAAAAGTCATTGCACTGAGAAAGGTTTGGTTAGAGAAACTCTGTTTTTTCTTTTTGTTTAGTTTAAGATACAATGAAGTAGACAAGGAGGAAAAATATCTTGCAAGGTGAGATACAGTATCTGTGAAAGGAACAATTATAGGCTCACCTCTGAGAGTTACCTCAGAATTCTCTATTCTTAATCTTTTTAAAAGCTAGGTCCCACAATATTTAAAGCCGCAGACACTCCACTCTTGTCTGTGTGGGGTGACTGTGAGAGAATAGCTAATACATGCATTATTTATGGTATTGGAATATATTCCTTTAAATGAAATCAAGAACTTCTGAGGTTTTGCACATTTATAGGTTTGAACAGGGGTACCACTCCAACAAAATGCAAAATTCAGGGAAGAGTAAGATAAGACCTTGGCTGGTTTTACCTGAAGAACCTATCAATCAAAATGACCTGTAACCAGTATCCAGTTACACGTATGGCAACATACACACCATATGGAAGTGCACCAATCTTCTGGAGCATTATATGCTCCAAACAACAACAACAAAAAAAAATCTGTTATTCTAAAGGTATTGAGGCATAGTCTCAAATTCTGACTTCCATAAGGTGACTTCACTTGGGCAACTGAAGGGCCCCAAAGCTGTCAATTATCTATGGAAAAATCTTAATCATTATTATATTTTGATGGAAGTAGTTACCTACTTGTAGCTCATTCTGAAATAATCTATTACATGAGATAAAATAGTCTTATATTTAGATATAGTATTAAATAAGTGTGTATTTATAAACTTTTTAAGTTTACAGGTAACATAAGAATAGAACAGATGTCATGCTGCTAGTCATTCCGTTGCATGCAGTTAGGTTTTTCACCAAAGGAAAAAAAGCATAAAACCTCTTTGTGATTTCTACATGTGAAAACAAAGCACTGTGTGTGACCAAATGGATATTACATGCTATTTGCTTTCAAACCTGTCATACCCATCTGTTCTTACTAAAAGCAGAATCATATGACTGAAGTTTGTATGTACACAATATAAAAGCCTTATCTGAGATCTTTGTTACTTTTGTTGTTTTCCTGCTATGTGTCTGAACTAGGGTACATTTGTATTTTCTTTTAAAATTATTGGGTTTTCTATTTTGTCAGTTTAAAAGTATTTTGAAGGACACGATTCCTCTCAGCAAGTTTTGCATTATTATAAATGTACTTTATTTGCCATGTTCTTCTGATTTTTGTGCCTCTTAACATCTGAATTTTAGTTTCTTTAGAGTGCATTATCTATAAAGATGAGAAGAAGGCTGAGGTATTTAATGCTGCTTTTGGCTCAGTCTTAAATAGTAAGATCAGTTATTATCTGGGTTCCCAGACCCTTGCACTGGAATACAGGGATGGGGAGCAGAACGAACCCCTCATAATCCAAGGGGAAATGGTTAGTGAGCTGCTTCACCACTCAGACACACATAAGTCTATGGGGCTGGATGGGATATACCCAAGGCTACCAAGGGAGCTGGTGGAAATGCTCACCAAGCCACTTTCAATCATTTATCAATAGTCCTGGCTAACCAGGGAGGTCCCAGTTGACTGGAGGATAGCAAATGTGGTGCCCATCTACAGGAAGATCTGGACGGAGGATATGGGGAGCTATAGGCCTGTCAGTCTGACTTCGGTGCTGTGGAAGGTTGTGAAGCAGATCATCTTAAGTGCCATCACACAGCACATACAGGACAACCAGGCAATTGGGCCCAGTTGGCCTGGGATTATGAAAGGCAGGTCCTGCTTGACTTATGTGATCTCCCTCTTTGACAAAGTGACCCACTTAATGGATGTGGGAAAGGCTGTAGATGTTGTCAACCTAGACTTTAGTAAAGCCTTTGACACCATTTCCCACAGCATTCTCCTGGAGAAACTGTTCTGTTTAATATCTTTATTGATGATTTGATGATCTGGACAAGGGGATTGAGTTGAACCAAGCTGGGCAGGAGTGTTGATCTGCTTGAGGGTAGGAAAGCTCCACAGAGGGATCTGGACATGCTCTCTACAACTACCTGAAAGGAGACCGTAGCCAGGTAGGGGTCAGTCTCTTCTGCCAAGTAACAAGTGATAGGATGAGAGGAAACAGCCTCAAATTGCATTGGGGGAGGATGGTTGTTAGGAAAAATTTCTTCTCCAAAAAGGTTATCAGATGATGGAATAGGCTGCCCAAGGAAGTAGTTGAGTCACCATCCCTGGATGTATTTAAAAGACAGATAGATTTGGTGCTTAGTGATGTGGTGTAGTGGTGGACTTTCTTCAGTCTGTATGAATGTTTCTTGCATCTTACAGTATGAAGAAGCCTTTAAAAGGGGTTTAAGTTGCATCGCAAAGCTATCCTGTATGTTTTCCTGTTGTGTCATGCCAGAAAGGAGAGTAGAACCTAACTCAAATTGCTCCAGTTAGTTTGCTCAAAATACATGCATCATTGACAAAGTACAAAATGTTTTCCTTTATTTTCAAAAAGTGATCATTATAAGTGCATTTAATTATTGTTTGGCCTTTGCATGAACTTATCTTTGAAGGTGGTCTAATTTATGGCTAATCTCCCTTAGGAATTAATTCAGTGCCTCAGATGTAATCTAAGCTTTTTCTGTCTACTAATTTGTCCATTTTACCACTGGACTTATATTTCAACTTGTTTTTTACTGTCTTATTATTTGGCTAATTAGTGCATGCTTTTAAATTTGCTAGTGACAAGTGAATGTGTTTTACAGTTTCTCTCTTTCATCAGAACTTATGCCTTTCAGTTATGTAATTTTAGTTTATTTATTGAGGACTAAGAAACTCATGGCACAGCAAGGAGAAATCTGTCAGAATCAGCTCTGACTTCACGGCAAAAGAAAGTATGTGACTTTTCTGATCCATTGTGCGGTTTTTTTAATGGTAGTTTGTTTGTTTTTTCAATTTAAGATTGTCTTGCAAGGACATGGAACAAGAGTGACTACAAAATCTCAGCAGAGTGGAGAGAAAGCTTTTCGCTGTGATTACGATGGCTGTGGAAAACTCTATACAACAGCTCACCATCTTAAGGTGATGAAATCTAAAATGGCCATTGTTAGTTTCCAGGCATGTTTTTTCTTTTGATAGATTATGTGGTTAAAAGTAACAGAAATTAACAGAGAGCAAATCACAATGATGTTGGTTTGTCAAATGTTTATTGTGTTGATCCTACAGTAATTTGTTTTCCCAGATACTCAGATGATTTTGCTGAGTGTTCCAAGACGAGGCTCTTTTTGAAAACTGAACATCTAGTAGACTGTAGTTACTGATTACCAAAATACATTCTTTGTTCATGTTACATAAAACACATGTGCTGTAACTTGAACAATAAAGTGGTGACTCTAAATGTTACCCATTTGCCTTTCAGATTGGGATAGATGCAGGTGAGGGATCATGTTAGGCTCCTATATTTCCAGCATGTAAGAAATATCTTTTTGAGATGGTTTCTACTAGCAATGTCACAGAAACTCTGAAATCCAGTGTTCACTTTATCTAATCTACATGTATGCATGATCATGCAACAATTCCAATTTTTAAAAGAAATTACCATCATAATACAAAGTCTAAATCTTCAAAATAATCCAGCATTCAAGGGAAAAGGCTTAAACATCTTTTTTCTTTACAGGTGGTAACTCCTTAATGCTCTCTCTTTTTAAATTAAATAAAGGAATTACTGAAACAGTAATGGTGTAGAGCTGTTCACATTCCAGCTTAGGCTGAGGTCAATGAGGTAAACTCCTTGCAGTGCTGCCTTGTCTCTGACAAAACACTCTGGACTCAGTGACTAATTGACTCTGGATCTTGTGTTAAAATGGTGTCTTTGCTGTAGAGGTTTCATGCAATAGAAGAGGATCCTCAGTGGAGTCAAAAATCAGAGAGTAGGCTCTGAGGCATGTTTGCATACTGTAGCAGAGTTGCATGATGGGAGCTCTGTGTATTTTTACAGATTATATTTTTTTTCAAAACTGACTGAAAAAGATCAGTTTAGACCTTGGAAAGAGACATCTTTAGTTTTAGGGAAAATATTGTTACCATATTTCTTCTTTTTTTTTTTTTCTATCACTGATTTAAAAAGAAGACACTTGAGTGTGAATCTTAGGAAGAGAAATAAAATATATTGTCTTTGAACTGTTTCTTTGTCAAAGTAAATAGATGCAACATATCATTAAGTCGGTGTATTGGATGTCTTATCAGGTGCATGAAAGGTCACACACAGGAGACAGACCATATCAGTGTGAACACCCTGGATGTGGCAAAGCCTTTGCAACAGGTAATCTTTTGTGGACTAGCTCCTCCTACTTGTTAGTGGTCTCTGTTTTGAATAAGTTTTTAACATTGCCTTTTTAAAACTGTTAAGTGAAGAAGTTGTTTGGGAGAACTGCAAAAATAAAGCCATCATTTCAGCTAGTGTAGCATATAGAGAGGACAGTATTTAACTCTTAGTTACTGAAGGAGTAACGAAGTGCAACACTTGACACCTTCCCTCTAACTCTTCACCTGTCATGCAACAGATGGATATTATGTTGAAAAAACAGGCCTTTCTTAACATGAAACTAATAGCATAAGTTAAAAAAGCTGATAATAAGAAGCTGAATCTGTTGGTTAGAAGTAAATACTTCTGTTCCAAATGTGAAAAGAACTTTGATGGAAGATGCTGTTTTAAGTTCTTTATTGAATTTGTATCAGAATGACATTTGTCATTAAACGAAGTCTACATTTCGTACAGGCTACTCTGTTCATAAAGTATGAACAACAAAACTTGTTGAAAAGTATACAAAAAAGTATGAACAACAAAACTTGTTTCAAATCTATTCTTTTATTTTGAATGTAAATTAGTATGGCACTTAGAAAAGTTAAGCTCTTTTTTTTTTAAAAAAAAGGTGTTTTTAAAATAATTTCAACTGATCTAATATATTTAATACTTTTTCTTTGACTAGAAACAAGCAAAAGAAATGCTTGTGAGGAAGCTCTAAAGGGAAACAACCATACTTAAGGAGCTGCATCTAAGTTGAATTGCATAGTATTTGTAAAAGGATTTCAAAATGACATAATGAAATATTCTCTTCTATTGTAACAGACTGATGTATGGCTATAAACAGCTGTTTGTCTATTAATACCATACTTTTCATCAAAGACACTGTACCACTGTAGTTCAGCAATCCTAGCCTTTAATAAAGTTATGTAGTTAAAGTAATTCATGTGAAGTACTGAATGCTCTTGATTTAAATATTACAAGCTCTCTTGTATTCAATCATAAAATTGAGTTTATTTTCAATGTAAAGAATGAATTAATGCTCAGCTTGGTAGAACACGCTTTGTATTTTTAAAAACATGAAAAATAGTAATTTTGTCTGTTTTAGTGAGAACACACTGTGAAACTAAATCAGGTGCCATCTTCTTGTGGACTGTTACTTTATTTTGTAGAAATACATATATCACTTGTGGACACCAGTAAAATTCAGGTTTATTTTCTAAAATGGCTTTGTCAGATATTCTAGTCATGATCTTTTCAGGGAAGTGCAGAAAGCAAAATATTGGTAAAAAGCTCTTTGTGAAATGATTTACAAGAGAGTCTGATCCAAAGCTCACTTCAGACTGGTAGAGTTTTTGATGAGGATGAGTTTCTAGAAGTAATCTTAAGGGGAATGAGAGTCCATGACTACTGTCTGTTGGCACGTAGATATGGGATGATGTTAATAATATGGTTTAAAATAATTGGAATAATTTAGAGGCCACATAGCTGTAGAGCTTTTATTGCTGACTTTGTTATTAGTACTGATTTTTGTATAAGCTAGTAATTAAGTGTCATATTGATGACAGTAGTTGTAAGATATAAAAAGTAGATGGAATACAGAGCATACAGCATCCTCAGAAGACAGAATAAATATTTGTACACATTGTGATCATTACAGTTTATCCTTTTGAAAGGAAGTAGAAACACTATGGAAGTGTACTTTCTTCATAAAGGAAGGAATGAACTGTATCTAGAGCTCTGCTGCTCTGTATGGTAGAATGAAGAGCTTGTGAAGAGTGAAAGAGCAAATTTTACTCATCAGGGAGCTTCCTGATTGGAATGGCAAGCACAGCTTTTGATGGTGATGGTTTATGAGTATCCTAATGTTGTGTTTCTGCTATTATAACATCCTTTCTGATCTTCAGGATATGGATTAAAAAGTCATGTCCGAACACACACTGGTGAAAAGCCTTATCGGTGCACAGAAGAAAATTGCACCAAATCATTCAAGACTTCAGGAGACCTGCAGAAACATATCCGAACCCACACAGGTATTATTATCACATACCCCTTTTTTTTTTTTTGTTAATTCACTAAGGTGTGGGTTTTTTTTTCCCTGTTTGATCATTCTGTGACTATACTTATGAAATCAGCCTGTGTATATTTTCTTTCTGAAGCCCAGTGAGCTCAACAACATTTCAGCATGGTAAGCATTTACTGATTTACTGCAAATCTAGCATGTTTTCATTGGAAAAAGCACATAAGCATTCACACTGCTATTGCAAATGCATTAACTTTTATAATGCATCACTTACGTTTTCACTAAGTCACTTGGTTCCATTTGCAGCTGTAGCAGAACAAGGAACTTCTCAATAACACAGCTTACCTTGTAGAAAATGGCGTAAGTGTTCTTAAGTTTTGCTGCTTCAAGATAACTTGCATGTCAGCTTCACAAAGGTTGATAGTTCTGAGCTGTTTCTTATCCTGATTTCCCTTCTCGCAGCAGAAAAATCATAGAAACCAAAAATAATCATAGAAAACCAACTGTTACTAAAAATCCCAAATGCATAAAAATTAAAATCTTACATTTTATTTAAAAAGATTCATTTGAATGCCAAAACACAAATATATTCTAGACTGCATACACCACACTTTGCAAAACACTATGGATGCACACAAGTGTAAAGAAGTTTGCATAATATCTCCTTTGCTCCTGAGATCTCAAAAAAACCCCACACTTTCCTGCTAGAACATCAACAAGTTTTTCTACTGAACTTTCTGAATCTTAAACAGTAAAAAAGAACAAAAGAAATAGGTTTTTCTCAAATTGGAAAGAATGGTGTGGGGGGGTGGGGGTTAAAAGCAGGCAATAAAAATTCTAACAATTCAGTATTACATTGAAATAAGTCTGCTTTCCTGGACTTCCATATTCAAAGATAGTATGTTGAGATTAGTGCTATCTTGATGTTAAATTAGTCATCAGGATTAAGACATAAAAGCATCATATATTTTCAGTTCTAGAAGAGAACTGTTTGACATTGTTATGTAGTACTTCAAGCACAGACTATAAACTGAAAGACTGCAGCATAGTCAGCTTTATTAGCTGTAGACTGTTTACTTTATGACCATAGAAGTTGTATCATAATTTAATCACTTTAATCTGATTTAGCAGTTGAGATAAAAGACTTGAGCCAGCCCTATGTAACCATTTATCCATTTGAACAATATTAATAATACAACCATAGACTCTCAGCAGTCCAGGGACCAGAGTTCAGGACTGTCTTTTTCTAGATGCACGAGTAGCTGCAGGAAGCAAAGAATGAGAAGAAAATTGCAACAAGTCCTTTGTGTAGATGGATGGAGTAGTGTGTGCTCATACCCTATGCAAGCTGCAACACTGCACCCGATGGAGGCAAGTTCTGCCACGGCTCTGAAACCTTTATTGTGTAGAGCCGGGTTAACACTTTATTAACTTTCTGCCTGCTTTAGCTAAAAGTGATTTTTCCTTCTCTTCCAGTGGCAGTCCAGTCTCTCTGTTGCTATCAAATGCTTGCCACAGGTTCCTCCAAGACTTCCTTAAACATACTATTCTGATATCAGAAGAGCTGGAATGGATGGCTCCTCTGAGCTGCTGTGGTGTAGAACTTAAAGGCTTCTGACTTCCTTTGCATTTGTAGTGCTAGAAATCTCAGTCACCTGGAAATCGGTCTTTTCTAACAAGCACATTAGAAACTTAAAAGGCTGACTGCCCCAACTGGTCGGATGACATTCTTGTGGGCATTCTGTAAGAGGAATCTGTTTTGGTTTCTAATGCAGGGTCTGTTGTTGGGTGGGGTTGACTGCAACCCTGCTCCTTTCAGGCATGGTTTGAGGTCCTGTGCTGAAGCAAGGATTAGGGGAGCCATGGTAACACAACACTGAGGCGTGTAAACTTAATACACACACTGCCTTGGCAGGAAGCTGAAAAACCTTTCCAAAACTCCCTAAGGAGTGAATTATAGTTTCCTCAGCCAAGGAACTAACTGCTCTGGAGTTCATGGTATTAATATCTTTATCAGGACTTTGTTTTTTATTTCTGTCTCCAAGTACTTAATATTGTATCTCTTAGTAGTAATCTGCCCTCTCTTGCTCTCAGATTCTTCTCTTTGGTAAGCAGTACAGTGGGTGGAATGTATTTAGCTCTAGGAAGTGTGAAATTACAACAGGACAGCATGTCAGGTGTCTGCTCGTACTTCTCCCAAGTTAACCTCCTTCACTCGCCCCCTCTGTGTGCTTTGATCTGGAAGGTCAGGGCTATTTGGGTGTTACACAGGGGCTAGCCTTAATCTCTTGTTCATGGTGAAATGTTTAGGTGATGTAAGTTATTGTGCTTAACTTTGTATTACACAAATAGATGTGTTTCAATTTGTGATTGCTTTGGTTTTGGGGGTTGAAACTTGAGTTTCAGGGATGTTTCTCTTTAAAAAGTTGGTCCTTCTCATGTAAGGTTAAGTGTTTTCTGTAATGAGTTTTCTAATCCATTTGTATCTTGGTTATATGCTAAATCATAAAGTTATTTTTTCCATTTCATGAATTACAATTGACAAATGTACAAATAGTAAAACATTCCTTTTGCATAATGTATGTCTGAAATTGGGGAGGTGTTAAATACATGTTAAAATATGAGCAATGTGAAAACTAATCCAAGCAACTGAGTTTTTTATACATTATAAAGTATTAATTTAAAAGTTTCATAATTTAGCTTACAGATTGTATTATTTTCCTGAATTTTGTGATTTTTTTTTTTTGTCTAAACAGTAGAACATGGTGGCATGTCCATCGTATTTCTGACTGAGGGTATGAAACACAAAATTAGGTAGCTTTAGATTCCTGCATTCAGTCCAAATGTAACTTATTTTTGTCTTTTATAACTTTTGCATGTGTACCTTTTTCTTTTTCTTTTTTTTTCCAGGGGAAAGGCCTTTTAAGTGTCCATTTGAAGGATGTGGCAGGTCATTCACAACATCTAATATAAGAAAGGTTCACATCAGGACGCATACAGGCGAAAGGCCTTATTACTGTACGGAGCCAGGATGTGGGAGAGCTTTTGCCAGTGCAACTAATTATAAGAATCATGTGAGAATACACACAGGTATATGAGTGATGTTCTGTGTTTTGAAGTGGAAGCTGTTCGGGAGAGGCTATGTCATTCTCCTTGTGAACACTGTTTTGGTGCATTGTAATTTGGTATAGTTATGTTTACATGAACTTTCTATTTATTTTTATTTATATGTACTTTTGTGTGGGCCTCATCTCCCTTCAGCTGAGGCAAGTTAAACAGTTAAATTTCCCATCTTGCTGTCAAGGCAAGATAATTTTACTTTAGATACAAAGTTCCTTGAAATTAATGCAAAACTTTGTCTTCAGTGGACATTGAGCTACGACCTTAATACGGTTCCAGTGTGAGCTGTTTCTTAAATAAATAACAGTAAAGCACAAGTCTGAGCTAGACTTTGGCTCACCCCTGTGAATCACCTTTTCATCCCAGCTGTATTTTCCTTGCTGCTGCAGCAGTGGTCAAAACCTTCTTTTTATAGACTGGATGTGAGAATACTTATCCAACTTAGTTGGTTGTCAGGCTTAGTGAGCAGAATTACTAGCACAAATGTGGAAATTCTAGTATGTAAAAGTCTTGTATATTTTATAGAAGCACAGACACATTTCATAGAGGTACGTTTTGTATCTTTTTAATTTATAATATAATTTGGACATTTGTTTCATTGATTTTTAACTGAAAGGTGTTTTTATAGGAAACCGTAATTGCTTAAACATATGCTTTCTATGGATTTGTTCAGAGCCTAAAGATCCAAAAGTAAGTGAAATTGTGGTAGTGTATCAACATACCTGATTGTTGAGGAGAAGGGGTTTCCAGTAATAAAAGAAAATTCTCAATATGATGCCAAACTGATGTCGTAGCTTTCAGCCTGTATCCTTCTGTCTGTCTTCATCAGAAGGATGTTTTAGATGGAGTAATAAGTAGTAAATACAGCCCAGCTTTTACTGACAACTCTTAAAGAAGAAAAAAAAAAAGTCAGTGAGAAGCTGCAGTGATAAACCTTATAAGCTTGTTGCCTTTGAAGATGAAGTATCGTTGGTAATGAAGATGTGTCACTAAATATCATTTGTTGGCAGTTTTTTCTGTGCATCCTGGATAAAGTTCTCTTTAATCCCTTTTGTTTTTCTATACAGGGGAGAAACCCTATGTCTGTACAGTTCCTGGTTGTGATAAACGTTTTACAGAGTATTCTAGTTTATACAAACATCATGTTGTACATACTCATTCCAAACCATATAACTGTAATCACTGTGGGAAAACATACAAGCAGATTTCTACACTTGCTATGCACAAACGGACAGCACACAATGACACGGAGCCCATTGAAGAAGAACAAGAGGCTTTTTTTGAGCCACCTCCAGGTTAGAGTTTCAGTCTTTGAACCTATTCTTGAAGAAAAAAAAAAGAGAGAGAGAAAAGGGCTGGCTGATATTTTGCTGCTTTTTTATAATCAAGGAAATAAAAACATAGATAAAAATCTGAAGTACTTCAGATTTAATACAGTTATTTAACTTCTTTGTAGGAACTTTTTACTGTGATTGGCAGCTTGTAAACAGAAACTAAAAGAGTAATGACCAGATCATAAAACCCATTTATAGTCTTTTGCAGTCCCAGCAAACCTGCTATAAGCATGAATGTGGGAAAGGATCTGTGAGAGTCTAAAATGTGTTTGCAACCTACTGGATTTTTCTTAAGGATTTTTGTAAGAGTGTATATAACGCCATGGTCGGTGACAGTCTTTTGTGTAGGAAAAAAGGGACTGCCTTCAGAAAAGGAAAAATCTGTCTTTGCAGCACCTTGATACTGTGGTGGTTATGCTTTGGTTGACAGCAGTTTCAGTAAACTGTCCTAGAGGCAAAGATGAAAATAAGCTCATGTGCTGCAGTACTCATATGTTTTTCATATTATCATGAGTATTGAATCCTATGACTATTAAAGATCAGACTGAAAGAAGTATTGTGATAGGATAAATATCAAATTGTGATTTTTAGATGGGACTGAAGATAGCAAATAAATGCACAGACTGTTTTTGTCAGAAAAGTTATACTACATGTATGGGAAACGTCACTGAATGCCTTAAGGAGCTTTATTATAGTCTAATTCCTTCTTTTAAGGGAATGATAAGATTTGTTTGCTGAGGTTAAACATTTATTAAGATAATGAACTTACTTAAATTATCACACAAAGGCATTACTGTGTTCTTCTTCTGTATGTTTGTTAATTAATAACTCTTTTAAAAAGCTGCCATTTGTGTTTGCATAGAGTCTCCTGTATGGAGAGGTTAACATCTAATGAATTAAAGGTTTGTCACCATTTTTAAATTTAGTTTATAAACTAAATTTATATTTTCTTTAGTTGTAGTATTTCTGTGTGTTAAAACTCATTGCTAAAAGATCATATGCTATGTTCCCAAAACAACAGACTTTCTGACTTGTTTTGATATCTTTCCTTCTTTTATTTTTTGCATCTTTCCACTAAAATTTTTTAATTTGGAGTATTTAAAACCTTCAAACTAAACTTTATTTAGAGTATGTAAACTACCCTCTTGCCTTCTTTGTCTCAAATAGGTCAAGGTGAAGATGTTCTCAAAGGCTCACAGATAACCTATGTGACAGGTGTAGAGGGAGAAGATGTCATTTCTGCACAGGTTGCTACAGTTACTCAATCTGGATTAGGTCAACAAGTAGCGCTAATATCCCAGGACGGAACCCAACACGTAAGTAACCACAGTGTTAAGATACGTTAAGAACTGAGGTAGGTGTTTTCAGATACTCCATGTACTTCCTAAAATAGTTAGAATTTTTGACGAATACATCAGTGGATTTCTTAAGGGAAGAAGCTTCTTTGGAGTTGGGTCAGGATATGTTTAGGGTTGGACCTCCTCTGGAACACCTAAATTAAACCACATATTCTGAAGCTGAATGCAGAGCTAGATTTTTTTTTTTTTTTGCTATCCTTGTCACTCTTAAAGTAGGCATGGACTATTTTACCAATTTTTATATATGCAGCCTAATTTCTGAGGTTTGTCAGAATTGTCTCATTATTCCATTAATATCTGATGGTCATGTTGTCTTGTTGCACACACTTTTGGGGGGCTAGGCATGGGAAATCTTTCTGGTCCAGGTGCCTGCTGTACAAGCTGGTAATGATCACTTCTTACTATTTCTATCATAAACAAGAGGATAAGGAATGCTTTGATACTACCTCCACTTGAAAATTCCTATGGATAACTTTTTTTTTTAAGGATTTCATATGAAATTTTATTGGGAGGGGATTTCAACACAATTCTTTTGTTTAGCTGTGGCAATACATGAAAGGCATATGGGGAAATGTTTCTATTTCAGATGGTAAGGTAACTGAAATGCCAGCATATGAAAGGTATCTTCTAAGTTCAAATTGGAAATGAAAAATTAAAGGGGACTGTTGTATTGCCAGCCCTGAACACTGCAGCAGTGCTAAGTAATTGGCATGTTTACCTTCTAAAATGAAGGCCTGCAAAAGCCTTGACATAGGGTTCTTGCAATATTTAAATTTCAGCTTGACTTTAGTTCTTGGGTGTTTTATTACCTTGTAAATCAGACATCAAGTCACATAGCTGATGCCCTAATGCATTTATACTGGAGACATCAGTAATTTATATTATTAATCTTTATGAATAGTTTATTTGTGGTTTAAGTTCTAAGCCCTCATAGGCCTCTTTAGTATTTCCATTAAGATAAAAGTATGTCAGGTGGTGCTACCTTGAGTCACATTGTCCATTGTGTAAGACACATGCATAGATAATTTATCGTGCAATTATTGGGATATAACCTGATTAACATGGAGTTGTAGGCACTGGAGGCAAGTATGCATCCTTTTTCTTACTACTGAAAGCAATAATTTTATTTCTGACGCCACATCTGTAAACACATAAGTGTGTCTGAAAGATCACGGAATATTAGATCCCAATCAGTAAGATGAATTCCATGAGAGCTCTTTCTCCAAGACAGGGACTTGGCTGAAGTTTGATGATGATTCTCAAGGAATACATAAGCATACCGGTCAGGATGGGGAATACTGGCTATTGGATCTTTTGGCCAGTATGTTATTTTTGAATATGGCTTAAAATATTATTTCCTGCTATTATGAACAAGTTGCCTTTTTGTTCTGGACCTCTACACGTTTTGTTTCACATGAAGAAAGTGAACAACTAGCAGGAGTATTCCCCTGAACCAGCTAGAAGGAATTTGTTTCATAAATGCTGTTACACTTCAAATACATAGAATATTTTTTTTCAAACCTTACTTAAAAACATATTACATGTTGCCAGAAGCTAAGACTCGGGTGTGATTTGAGCAGCAATCAACCTTTCTTTTTTTACTTCAGGAATTATTTTGTATTTCAGGTGAACATATCCCAGGCAGATATGCAGGCCATTGGCAATACTATCACTATGGTAACACAAGATGGCACCACCATCACAGTCCCTGCCCACGACGCCGTCATCTCTTCTGCAGGAACACATTCTGTAGCAATGGTTACTGCAGAAGGCACCGAAGGACAGCAGGTAAGTTACTATCCTGTGTACATGTGTAGTGTTCCTTTATAAGACAATATGAAAAAGTTGCCCAAGCCATCACAGTTCTGTCACTCGCAAAGATTTATCTAAATAAAGCAGTTTTCAACACCTGGCCATAGTATTTCCCTTTCCAAGGGTATGATGTATTTTACTCCAGTGCTATACACCTCATACAGCAGAATGTTTTAAAAGCAACAATTGGGCACCAATTAAAAAATCCTGAGGTTCTAGTGCCAGTATCATTTTGGTGTGTGTGAAGTAAGACTTAGAAATGTTAAGTGCTTTTCCCAAAGTCACAGTAAATGAGTGGCAGAGCTAAGAATAGATTCCAGTATGAACTGTAACTTTACCACTTAATATTATGCAACTAATTTATTTGGCAGATAGGAAACATTTGTGTAAATATATATCTGCATTTTTGTTTTTTATATACAAATAAAATAGCTAAGTTTTTTGTAGAAATACAGTGATACAATTTTTAATCTTTAAATTAAAATGCATTCCACTGTTCTAAAAATGTGACACATGAAAATGAAGATGCCTATTAATCACTGTGCTCTGTATGTATAAATAATCACAGGCTTATAGGCACATTTATTGAATTTATGTGCAGTTCTGATGGTATTTATATTCCGAGGGCTAATAGATAACTTTGAGAACACAATGATGGCAACCTTTCTTTTAAAAAATGTATGTTTTTCACAATAAAATTATGCTTATGAATAACTTTATGTTCATGAACTTTAACTTTGAAGATAACCATTGTAATGAGTCAGTAATGGTAACAGATCTGTCATGCAGCTGATTCTCTTCCCTTGGTCTTGAAGGTTGCTATTGTGGCTCAAGACTTAGCAGCATTTCATACTGCCTCATCAGAAATGGGACATCAGCAACATGGGCACCATCTAGTTACTACAGAAACTAGACCTGTTACATTGTTGGCTACGTCCAATGGAACACAAATTGCAGTACAGGTAAGATGGTGATAAATGCTTCTTGAAGTGTTTCTTCTAGAGCTAGAAGCTCCTAGTCATGCACGGAAACCATCTGTGGATGGCTTGAAAACGCATCATCTGCCTGTGTGTGATTGCACGTGTGCATGAAAGACACAGCGAGTGCAATATGTGCTTTTACCAGCAGGAGGACAAATTGTAACAACCAAACTAGCATGGAAATATGTTGTCATTCCAG
>JAOXNG010000031.1:57069110-57084136 GCA_028566535.1 Scolopax minor
CTTCAAACTCATTTCCTGTCAAACATCAGACCCAAGAGGACAAGCAAAAAGCTGTTAAGCTCTTTTCTAGAAGAGTCTGAGATTAGAATTCCAGTAATGGCTCAAATTCCTTTCCAGTTGTCCTGAACTGGCCACTTCTAGCGCTGAGGATTGCTATGCCGTATGGCAGTGCTGTCCTCCTCTGGGGGAAGGAGGAGAGAGCGGGGGTGGAAGGAGGAGTGAGGCCATGGAAAATAGGATCCAGCTTTTCAGGCAGCAAACAGGAGAGTCAGATGTGCTATTCCCTTAAATAAATTAGAGCTACTTCCGGAAGATAGAACAGTTGGTGAGAATTGCTTAGCTTGTCCTGGAGAGCAAAGGTAAGCCTGGATGTAGCTTGCCTCTGCAGTCCTCTTCTGGAAGTGCCCATCAGGAGGCCAAGTGGAGGCTAGTCCCCTGCGACAGCCGAGAGGCAGGAGCTGGTGCAGGCAGCCAGAGACAGCCACCCTCCCCAGCATGGGAGCAGAAGAAAGGAAGCAGCACTGTGATCATTTCTGATGGTTGGAAGAGAGCTGCTCATTCCCACATCAGCCACTGGGAAAGCACTAACAGTGGACAGATCAGAAAAGATGGTAAAGGCCAGGCATTTTTCCCAAGGGAAGCACCTAACAGTCATCACGTTTATTCCAGTATATGAAACATGCAACTGCACAAGTTTTGTAGAAACAACTCACAAGATCTCAAGTAATACCACTTTAGTTTTTCCTCGGTTTCTGCCCCAAACTGGATCCCACAGCTCAGAACACTTCAATAATGAAAAAAAACCTAGCATGGAGTATCTATCCATTTGCTTCTGCACAGAGGCTTCCCAGTTTTCTTGCACCAAGAGAGTACAAGTTCACAAGTAGTTACAGCATCAGATCAGAGTTCTCAAATCTCCCTTTGGTTTACTTGACAAGATCATTCTGGAGCCAAATGCCTCCATTGTGTACCGTATCTATGGAGAGAAAGGTACAGAACAACACTAGGAGAGATCCTCTTCCATTGCATTTCAGAGAAATCACAAGTATTTATCTCTTTTTTTTTTTTTAAAGTTTACTCTGACATTATCACCCTTTCTGTCAGCATCACCATCTCTATGACAAAGAAAACAAAATTATGATGAAATTGTGGGTTTCTGCCTTTCATAGTCAGGAGGCACTAGTGACCTGAAAACAAATTTGATAAACTTTAATTTATTGTATCTCAGTAACTATCTTCAATTTCATCTTTCTTTCCAATTATAGTGTTATAAACAAAACAATATATGTAAATATATAGCAGACTACTTGTATTGAGATGTAAATCTAATAAAAAAGAAAAACGTTAAGGAAAACAAGAGAAGTAAACTTGCAGAAAATTAATCATAACATTTGCTTTCAGTGTGGATGAAAATGTGAATAAATCATTATGGACAGATGCTTGTGATTTTGTTTCTCCCAATTATTCTGTCTATTATTGGCCAGAGGCTTATATTCATCTCTGGAAATGAGCCAACTTCTGATAAAAAACACTTCTACAGCAGGTGTATAAACTGAACAAATTCTACCAGCAACAAGAATTTAATATTTGGCAGGATTTTTGGGTCTGTTTCCTCTAGTCAGTTCATTAATATCAAGTTTAACTGCCTTCCTTCCCTAATTCAGAAATAGCAAACAAACTCTCCCCTTTCCCCCCAAATCACACAGCTCATAATCACTGGTTTGTGTCCCAGAGACTCCATTGCTGCACACAAATCACAATGGCCACCACACAATCCTTCACGTCAAAAAAGCTAGTGAATGTTTCAGTGGGATTAGATGTATTTTCCAGATTTACTGCTGGAAATCCTGGGACGAAGAGATGAACTTACATTTTAGTTCATCTTAGTGACTCTCTGAATTGGCCAGTAGAGCTGCTGGCTGAGCAATGACTGACCTGCAGCCAGAACATAAAAATGCAGGGCTAAACAAAGAATAAATAAATAAGAAAAATGCCACCCCCAGAGTACAAGGCTTGGGCTCCTCTAGACAAACCACAGTGTAACAAGATCAGCTCCCTCATCAGGGAGGACACAGCCAGACTGTACTTTCTGCTCACTGTGACTTGGGTCTGTTACTGCAGAAAGGCTGCAAGGCATGTGCCAGAATACCCGTGAGTATTAAAGGGTATATAGAAAAACAGGACTGCTTTCCCCCCCAACAAGCTTCCTTTTCTGAAAGCAAATAGCCTGTTTCCCGAATCAAGGTGGGATTCATACATATTAATGCAGTCTGATGAAAAACTACAGCCATTCACAGTGAACTTCAAGAGGTTCCAAATGGATACCTCTCCTCTCCCACAGTATTTATTATAGGGCTTGTAACTTGTGCCTGCTCTTTTTAAATTTGGGTCTGAACTCAAACTTCACAGTTCTTTCCCCTTGAAGCCCTAGATGTGTTCATGAGTATTCCTGAACTTTGAAAAAGCTTGGATCTAACTGAGGCACATTTCTAACATTCATTTAAATGAAATCAGGTAAATGCAGTTGTAATCTCTCCTGAACAGGGAAAATATTTTTACCTAGGCTAGTTTGAAAAAATGTACAAGGACAGAGATTTACAACTAAATCCTTTAGAATATACTGAGAATTTTGCTCCCAAGACACATCAAGACGCCTAGGACTCAAAACAAAAACAAGTTTTTCTTTCACCTTTATAAATCATTTTCTAACAACCAAGTCAAAAACTGTCTTGACAGCGCCAGGTCTCACTGACCTCAGTTCAGGACAGCAGTAAATACATGTCTACAATAATTAAGTTCCATTTCAGTTAACAAGTTAAGAACATACTTAACTGCAGTTTTGAACAAGAACATTTGCATTTCTATCTATTCATACAAATTGGGCCCTGTGGAGAGCTAAAAACAATTCCAAATTCATTATCAAAGTATAAATAAATCAGGGCAGAAGAACACGCACTTCCCTGTGCTGATACGGTCAAGGCATTTATGTTCAATAAATTGCATGAAGCTATCTGGAGCTTACCCTTGAGGAAAGATACTGAAATAAAATTAAACTTTACTACAGCTGCATTTCAGGTTGTGGTACTCAATGTTCATGAAAATCACCATGCGAGTCATTCAGGACTTTCTGAGAGGAAGCCTGCAGGTAGCTGATTCAAGTTTCTGTCTACAAATTTAAGGCCATTTCTGATCTAAGAAATATTACAAACCACAGATTTCATCATGCAGCAGAGTCCCCTAGTCAGGAAAAAACCTTGGTATTAACTTAGCGCTCTGCTGTGGAAACCACAAGAAGTGAAACAGGATCCTTCCTTCTGACAACACCAGTGCTACTTGCAGAACATTAAGTCCTGCCACCCCCCTTTGCCTTTTGAAGCACCTTCTGAGGAAGGAAAATGCTGCAGTCTATTGACTGACTTTTCTTAGAGTTTTCCCATCTGAGTCATTACTTTCTAGTATTAAGGAAACCTTTAGCAATTCAACACCTCTACACTGTAGAATGAGCATCATTATCTCCTCTTCGTGACTAAGTGAAAAAACAGAGCTCTTAAGCTCTAGATTTTCTTCCTCAGGATGTCGCTGTGCTTCTTGATGTGGCTCTAGATTCTCCTGTTTTCATTCACAGGAAGACCAAGTACACGTGACTTTAAATTGCTCATATTGAAAATTGCCTGGTATATAGGGTAAATAGTCCTTTTCAGACTTAGCTGCATCTATACGAGTGAGGCCCAAACAAGTGGTGTAGCTGAGGACAAGGGCACAATTGTCTCAGGAAATCAGGATGGAACTGTGCAGTGATCAAAAGGAACCAAGACTTCACACAGCTCTTCATCTGATGCCTAGATAGTCCTGTACCAATGTCATTAATGTAACATGCTTTTTTGCCAAAGAAAAGTAACATTTAAGGCACAGCCAAGCATGGGTTTAGTAGCAAGCACCAGACCATTGTGCAAGAACAGCTTTGCAACTTCCTGGATGGCTCTGGAAACCTCTTCTGGAATAAGGATAGATTTATGTAAAAACACGAAGATTGTTCATCTTAAAGTTTTGCCCATTTTCCCCTACCACCATAAGAAGGAACCATACAAAGTTAAATAAAAATAGGAACATATGGAGGGTGACTGGTCTTTAAACGTTGTCTCACTGCCAACAACAGCAGAAAGGAAGTGAAGCATGGCTGTGCTACTGTCCTCTCTGCTTTTGAGCAAAGGGGGTGCCAGCTGCCCGCAGAACTGAGAGGAAGCTGGGCTGAGGCCGTGAACTAAGACTGTTTGTCCTGAACACTGAGGGAGTCCGTGTGGATAACCAGAGAAGAAAGAGGAAGATACAGTTAATGGCATATCCCAGCAAGCAAGGTTGTTCATTAAATGAGGTTACAAAAAGAGGCAAAAAGAGGACAAGGTTAGAACACCTTAAAAGCCCATGACTATTTCTACATTGAAGAGCTTTATAATAGAACAAACTGAAAACAAGAAACTGAATTAGGTTCATATGGTTTGCTCCTAAATAAACCAGACCGTGGAAGATTTCACAAGGCACTACTGAAGTGTAAATATCCATACCCAGTATAATGATAGATTTAATCTTTGGGGGCGGGGGATGGAGTAAGTTTCTAGGGAAGAAAAAAAAAACCCCATGCATCTAGACAATGTTAGATCAGCATTATTTAGTACCATTATTTATACCAAAGGCTGATGAAACATGACCTCAGGTATGTCCTTTGAAAACAAACTGGGTTCTTGTAGTCACTCCTTCCCTCCCTCCTCCCTGCCCCAAATTTGATATATACTCTGTAATGGCATTGACATTTTGGAATCCAATCTTACATATACCTCAAAGTTTGGCATAAAAACAAATAGCTGTCATCTGGAATAAGATATTTGGGAAACTTGAGCAAGTAAATAGGAATTATTTTGAGTCCTCTTAAAACCTGATTTTTTAGGAGTTATGAAATTAGAAATTGAGATTATTTGTTTCTGTGAAACAGCATGCAGTTATTTTCCTTCACTAATATGAAAGGATATTGTGTTTAAATATTTTGCAAGAATTTCTGAAGGACACTGTCTAACAATCAGAAATATTATGTAACAATGCTCTCAAGAGCATTAAGACATGTACCGTTTAATCCTAGGATTCATTTAGGAAGACATTTATAAAACTAACCTCTCAAACCTTTTTGCTTCTGACTTTCCATCTAAACACTGTTACACTCAAGGACAGGGTAGAAAACCAGAAACTTCCATCAGTATTTAGACAAAACAGTTCATCTTCCAAACAGTAACAGTTTGGTTGCAAACCAAATATCACAATACTTTCATAAATGCTCTACAGCAGAGACCATATTAACAGCAAAAGGAATTTTTAGGCTAAGACTGTCTCTGAAATAAGATTTCTAAAGACACACAAAAAAATAAATCAATGAAAACAAGCAAAAATTACATCCAAACTGCCCTCATCCAAACGCCTATCTCCTACAATGCAAAAAGACGAGGTCATATTTGCAGTCTAGAAACTGTTTCACATTAAGAAGGGAAAAAAGCCTCAAAAAAGAAAAATCACAAAAAGTGGCAGCCACCTTCACTGTAAATTAGGAGTTCATTCTATATTTTAAACTACAGCATACAAAAAGATAACAGTGCATAGACCTGTACCTGAAAAAAATATACTATGTTTACTATGCAAAGGACTGGAAGATCTAGAACAAAGGTACATAAATTACTTTGAAATACACCAGTATTTTTGGAAATGTCCATTCAGAAAACCTACACAGAGGATAAGTTTTTGCTTTTGACATTTTTCATGAGCCAAGAACTTCCCTGGATCATTCCAAGATGAGAAACTCAGGATAATAAGTAGAACATTTGGCTAATATATTAAAATAATTTTGGAGTAAACTATTGCTCTGCAAACCTGAAAGCCTGACCCTGCTGCAGCAAGATACTTTGCTGGACATTAGAGACTGCAAATGTTCTGTGGTATTACCAACAGCAGTATTTTGTTGTGGAAGAGGCAGTTCAGAATGATAGTGCATTTGCCCATACTGCCAAGCACCGGGCTTAGAGTGCTTTGAATTGAGATTTCTCTGCATCAATGCACAATTACAGACCTTCATGTAATGTTCCTCAGTTACAAGCATCCATTGTGCTGTTTCTGCTTCTTCAAATCTAACATTGGGATACAGATGTGGTTGGTTTCTGTTTCTGGAAAACTGACTGCCAAGATAAAAAGCAAAGGATACTCAGGTATGATTCTCTGCTGTTTGTACTTGATTCACAAGGTCTTTTCTATGTTCCACTGCAGAACACTGATTTTAGTTAGCATTTCCTGATTTAGTTATGTTTTATAGGGGTTAAAAAACACAGATACTTCATATTCTGCTTGAGAGTGTGGGCTTGAGTAAATTCCTTATAGAAGTCTAACACTGTATTATTTTGCTATGTGTCTCCGCTTTGTTTTTGTGTTTGTTTTAAATCATGAAGCTGCCCTCATGAGGCCTTTGAATTTGTTTTTTTGGGAAAATGAAAAAAACAACAGACCTGCTCTATTTTTCTAATGTAAATATAGTAACTTCTCACCTTTTTTTTTTTTTTTTTTTAAATTCAGCACCCAAGAAAGTATATGATTTTTTTCTGGAGGCAGAGAAGAAACAGAAAGTCTTACAGATGTAATGACAGAAGATACCGGAACTTCATCATGTTGTCTATAAAATGCACTTTAGAGCTTGGTGCTTTAACACACGCTCTAGTGCTAATTCAAGTGTTAACTAATAGGGCTCATATCTAGCACATAGGAGTATCCTTTTTGCTTTTTATGTCAGCAGAGGAGACATAGCTGGGGGAGAAAAAACAACAAAGAACACCACCACCCTACCCCTCCCTCCCAACTCATTAATAAACCTTGTGGATCCTTGCTACTGCATCACCCTTCACAGACAGGGTGCTGATAGAACTCTAGCTCTTCAGTATTTATTACACACAAGGCTTTTTTTCCTGTATAAGAATTAGTTGCTTTGAGCACAAAAAATGCAAAATTCTTTCTAATGAACCTCAGACCCTTCAGAAGCATTGTTTTTAATTATATCAAGGGCACAATTAAAAAGATGTGCTACTGTTTCTACATTCTCAATAATCGATATTCAAAAGGAAAAAAACAAAAATTAAATAAATGGTTCTGGCATGCAGAGTGTAGATGCCAAAGACACAGAAGCATTTTTGTGGTGTCTTGACATAGCAGCTTTATCTGTGACACTTTATAAGGACAGACTAGAAAACTTAAGTGGGACCCTAGGACTGACCAACACAAACCCATGTTTAAATACACAGCAAAGCAGGATATACATTACAAACCATGTGAAATGCAACGCAAATGATTTTTCAATGTAAACCATATGGAAAAAAAATCTCTATCTGAAGGGTCTGAGGTAAAGATATACTAGCATAATGGAGTTTGAAAGTGTTGCATGTCTTGCTCCCATGGTAAAAATGTAATCACCAAAACACATTGGCAACCAAGCTCGAATAGGACATACGTCACATTAGCCCGTCAAACTTACGTGAACACTAACTAGCTTCCTAAAATATTTAGAATGTTGAATTTCTTTGCCATAAAATGGTGTAAGTTATATCAAGTTTGGCTTGAACCAGAATAACACATCTGAATTTCCCGTGCTTTTAAAGAATTTCTTGGATTCAAACTGCTCAGCTGGTCTGTAACTTGACTGGAGGGATCCATCAAGCCCAGTCCTGCACTGAATTACGACACAAGGGAATATTTCTCAGTTGCATTACTTACCCAAGTGGATCTCTCAGAGCACAAGACTTCAGGAGAGAAAATATAGCCCTGCTTAAGTTTCTCTTTAGCTATAAATAATTATCAGAGATTGTATTAGAAGTAAAAATCTTGCCTGTACTGCACATCGCTTCAGGAACAGGTCCCTATTCTATATGCTGGGGCAACCTCCATTTTCTAATACTAGAGTTGTCCATCTTAAAACGTTCAGTGATGCTGAGTGCAGTATGAACATACTATGTTACATTTTCTGGGAAATCAACACCTGGATGATTCCTTGAAGTGCCTGTCCACTCACATACAGCTTGAAAAGCAAAGAGGAAGAATGAGAGGTCTGCAGGCAGGGCTACAAGTTGCTGCATTAATGAGGAGCTACAATCAAACTAGATGTCTCTGCAAGAAAATAATTCCTGCATCATATATTCATCTTGATGAACACTACTTGTAACAAACACTATCTCATAATTTCTTTTTGTGAAATCATAAATCCACAGAATTAAAAGCAATTTATGGTGTCACTTTCAAACCCAGCTGTTTTCCTTTCATCCCATGGTTATTAACATGTATTATTTTTGTTCTTTTTCCAAAATGCAGTATTTTGGAAATTATGATGGCAAATCCAAAGAGGACAGAAACATGGTTCCAAAGTACACTACTAAAAGGAAAGCAACTTTAACAATAACAGCAAGTATTGGTTTCCATGTGACCAAAGCTCAAACTCAATTTAACAGATATGATAACCTTCATGAGGGATGAAATCTCTGCTTTGCTGAACTCAGGGTGAGCTTTGCCAAAGAGTTAAGTAGGCCATAATTTCACACACATACCCCTGGCCTGCTCGCCTGCCTGCATACTCCTCCCCACTTCAAAGACTACAGGAACAAGAGTAAAAAACCAAAATGAACTAAAAATAGCCCTTTGCATGCCCCCACTTATATGACAGCTGTCATATAAGTGACAGCTGCGTGTTTTCCTGGATTTTGCTACCTATGACAGCAAGGAGACCTGTCAAACAACATGCCAAGAAAACTGAGAACTCTAAATACTTTTACTGTTGACAAAACTATTTAGAAGGCTAGTTACAAGTCACACTAAGTACTGTAATATCCAATATATGCTGTTTATATTAATTTAATCACAGAGAAATGTACTGGCTGGCTACAACATGTCTTAAGAGCAGAGCAACCGATCCCTTCTGAGAGACAGCTACATCCAAGAGTACTGTGCTAAAGCAAAGAAAGATCCATCTCATTTCAGATGGTATGCTTATCAGAAGTTTCTGCTACAACCATTAAAATACAGTAACTTGAGGGATTTTTAAAAAGTGGTTTAAGATGATGTACTCATCCTATTGCATAGAGGAAGAGGGTTAACTGCAGGTTTCATCCTGCTTCATGTCTCCTGAATCAGCCACCTACACAGAATTCATGGAATCATCTAGGTCGGAAAAGACCCTTGTGATCATCAAGTCCAACCATCTGCCCTACTCTACAAAGTTCTCCCCTACCCCGTATCCCACCACACCCCATCTAAACAACTCTTCAACTCATCCAAGGATGGTGACTCAACCACCTCTCGGGGGAGCCTATTCCAGTGTCTGATCACATAAGAGGATGCTGATGGCAGGAGAAATGGCGACTCCAGAGCTTTGCAGAACACGGGTGACTTTGCGTGCCCGAGTTGTCTCCGGAGGGGCAGGTAAGGCTCCAGCTTCTCTCCTCCTCCCCTCTGGGCTCTGTGGTCTAAGGGAGCAGCTGTGAATTCACCTGCATTCTATAGGGAATTTCTTAAATTAACCACATAGTAACTCATACCATGGTTTCTAATATGAGCTATCTGGATGGGCAACAACATGTAAAAAAGATTCTGTCTCAACTGACTTGTCATACACATGTCAATGAAAGGCAAAGCTCCAACAATCAGAATAGAGAGGAACATCCTATCCCTTTTCCTGAAAACAGATTTGTTGTTTGCAGTTGTAACAAAACCTAAAAAAAAATATCATAAATCTTTTCTCAGATGACAGAAGCATGAAAGTTTTTCAGATAAAACATAAGACGTGGTTAACAACAGGAAAAAACTGAGTACCTGTCAGTGCTTTATAACACACTGCAATGCAAAACGAATCAGAAATCTGGTTGGGAGATGGAAATGCTTGCATCTGTGAACAGTCAGTCTGACTTCAGTGCCCCATGCAGCAATTACTTACACATGCTTTTAAAGCAAATTACAACTTCAAAATAATCTCCCCATCACATTAACACAATGTCCAAATCTTCTTTTATTCTACACAACTTCAACACGTTCAGCATATGTGCAGATTTGGTATTTTATTTTTCTGTGGAAGAACTCCACTGACATGATTAGGCTCAGAGGTATTTCTGATCTACACTAAATCCTTTGGGGAGTTGGGATTGGATACAGAAAAGCTCTGTTGTAATGTAGAAATTACTAAAAATGCCTAAGGTGGTTTAGCTGTAGTTATTTTCTCCAATTTGTGTCATTTTTATCTGCTTATTCTGAAGCACTTCTTTTCCACAGAGGCACATATGGAACCAAAATGTGTAGTAAACAACAGCTGCAGCCACCTTTTGGCTTGCTTCTATTTCTATAGCATTTTAGCACTTTTTGCTAGGAGTTTGCAAAGTTCTAGGTGTTATCACTTAAAGGAAGAGAAAACACCTTTGAATTTACCTCAGGGCTGACAGAGATCAGCTCAAGGAGGACGCAGTATCCACATGCTTCTTTAAGAACTCTGCATAAAGGGTACCGTGAGAGCATGGTGCAACACATCTCAAACACTAGCCACCAAGTCTTGCAGCTGATCTTAGAACAACTATTTGAGTAGTAAGTAGAACACTTCCCTTCCTCCCTTGTCAGGGCTGAGATCATTACAGGGATCATAGCATTCGAGTCTCACAACACGTATGTCAGACCTCCCTATGAAGCAAGATGAAGGTGACATGTGCTAAATGGAATACAAAAAAATCAGCAGGGAACTTCCTTAATTTCAAATAGTAGGCTCTTTAACGTAAAAGACATCTATCTCTGAGTATCTTCCCAAGACAGACTATGGACAAACCATGCAGAACATCTACCCTCAAGCACAGAAGCACCATATTCCCAAAATACCACACCAGAAGACTGATACATACTGAGCTATTACTAGTTAAAAACCCTTTGTGTTTCAACAGTTTCTATAAGGACAACAACTCTTGGAATTACACCATCATATCAAAACTTCCAGCACTACCCTCTGAAATCTGTATGCCCCTCACTTACTTTTTGGAGCCTCCTTGGGCAAATTTCCATTTAGAGCACCAGCTTACTCCCCACACGCTCTGGCAACATGGCAGCTTCTGCTCCCTCCTCAGTCCAGGTGCAGAGGAGGACTGCTGCACCTGGGGAGCTCCTGCAAGGGGGGCCCTCCCCAATACAGACCTTTGCTGCTTCCCATTCAGTGGTTGCCTAACACCATCCATTGCCAGGTGGCTGTTCAGTCACCCTCAATGAGTCACAGTCCCCACACAGGTTTTCAGCGTCACATCCAACTGAGGAAATCCTGGGGACTTTTTTTTTTCCTTTTCTTTTTTTTCCTTCCTTCCTTCTCCTTTAATAAAAAGGAGCTCTCCTGGCCACTGAGCTCTGCCTCACCTTGTCTGCAGGTACTTGCCAGAGTCCACCACCTTTCCTCTGCACAGGCAGGATCAAAGGCAGAGCCGTGGCTTCCCATCCTTCTCTGCTGGGTGCGGCCGTGCCCAGATACAGGCACAGGTGCCCCTCCTCAGGGCCTGTGGCCCCAGCTGGGCTCTGCAGGAGGCACACCTTGCTCTTCTGAGAGGGCACCCAGGACAAGTAGGAGTAAACCCCACTTTGCATGAGGAGTGCATTTCAAGATGCATTAGGAGTGTTTATCTTCAGTCTAAGGCCTATCCATTTTTAAGGATTTAAGACCTATTTTTGTGGAGACCAGCAGCCCCCCTCCTCCCTGCTGCTGCCAGGCCCATCAAGCAGCCAGGCCCTGCCCTCAGCTGACCAGAAACACTTGCAGCTGCAGACACTTCCATGCTGATTAACCATTTCCAAGCACTCTTATTGTGTTGCACATTTTCAGTTATTCTGGGCCACTGCATCAGGGCAACTCTGGTGCACAAGCTGTCATTTCATCCATCAGAATGTGTTTCTGGCAAGGGCTTTAATAATCTTTTGTCCTCATGACAATCCTCTTTTCCCTTGCATAGTAACTAAGTATTAATTTAAATAACATCTACTAAAATGGTAAAATTAATGCAAACCACACATGTTTTTCCACCTCTGAGTTTGCCCTTGGTCTTTTCTTTCAGAAGAAAAGGTTGCCATGCTCCTCCTTTGAACATAATTCAAACACATCAACCCTATATAAAAATGCAGTCAGCCATTTCTGTCCATCCTGGGCTTGAGATTTCTGTAGTCAAGTAACATAACAGCCTTTTTCAAGTTTTCTGTGTAAAAATTAATTCTTCATTTTCTCCATTTCCCTGGCTGCCCTGCCAACTTTAGATCAGCTCACTCCTCTCACCCTCAGCTCCTCATCTATTCCTCCCTGGTGTAACAAGGCAAGGGCTAGCAATTCTAGGATCTCCTTTGTTATTTCTTATGCATGTGTGTATTTGTACATGCCCTCTCATGGGTTTTGTATTTTATATAGAAATCCAGGAAAACACTCCTAATTTAAGAAAAAAAAAGTATTTTTAGGATTTTTTTTAATTCATCAGTAATTCAGATGTTAGCCAGTATGAGCATTTTTTCCTAAGTACACATTTCCCTTTGTAACTACCATCCATGTTTGTTCTCAAAAAAGGACTAAAGGTTTCTCTGTCCTCTCCCTTTCTCTTGAAGCTTTGCAAACCAGAGTTTTACAATGATCGCTTCTGATTTTGCAAGAAATCCTGCATAGTGTTTTAACTGTCATCTTTTTCAAGGGCTCTATGACAATTTCTCACAATGTCTAGTGCATAGTGTCACTCTGTTTGTCTTTGAAAGGATCAGCTTTACTTAACACAGCAAAAGCTCAGGTTTGTTTTAACCACGTAATACCAGTTTACCAAAAACTAAGTGGTTACATTACCTACCAAGTTCCTTTAGGAAGAGCAAAGGTAATAGTTCTAAGTTTCATTGCTTTCCTCACCAGTATTTATTAGCACCAACAAGTGATATTTGGACTCACTTTTACTGGCATATCACTTCTATGTTTTGTTTCCTCCCAATGCACATTAAATGGAATGTTTAGGCATGTTTTGCTATGAGGTTTCTGGTTGAAAAATATTCCATATACATATCAAAGGAGAATTTGCTTTAGGTGTGCTGGTGGTGTTTCAAACCACTAGGAATTGTCTCATTACAGGAAATAACAATAATTACTTAATAGATCAAAACAATATTAGCAATAATTACCCTAGTAATAGGACACAGCATTGTATTAACAAGTCAGCCCACTGGTCTACTTTGCCTTCTGTGCTGTCTCTGACAGTAATTCATCTTCAGCTACACTGAAGAAAGTGCAAGAAAAATTATAACCAAATTTTTTTGGTTAAAGCAACAACCATTAAGGCATCCATATCCTACTACGTGGATAAAATTCTATAGTATTAATTATTCCACATTTGAGAATATCCATATAACTGATAAGTTTGTTACATCATGGAAAGAATGCCCCAAATTTGGAAATAAAGTAGAGACTTGACAGTGCATCCTTTGTACACATCTCCAGCAGCTGATAATAATTTGGCTAAGTCCACATTTGATAAACAACACTGTGATGTTCTACTGGAAATACACTTATAGTAATATTAGCAATGGTATTTTCAATGACCAGAGTTCAGCATACTTGATGTTGGCTTCACATTAACCTCTTTTCTCAGTGCAGTTAAATCTAATTCCAAAGAGTGATAATCGCATGTCAAATGCTAAGAGTGTTTGAAATCCAGGCTCAGATCCAGTTTTACTAACCGGTCCCTTATCCCTCACAGTAGATCAAATGCAATCACCAACCCGGCTCCCCTGCCCTCCAAAATATAGATGCACAACTTAAATTAACCACTATTTTCAGAGCACTTTAGAAAACAAAGACTCTTTCCCTTTTGGCTTTAATTATACCACAGCACCTGCAAGTATTCTAGGCACCTCTAGGGAGCAATTTAACCCTGATCATCTGCTTCTCAAAAATTTCTCATCTAAATTTAGACACAATCAGACACGTAAAGGTCAGAACCACACAAAACAGGGCGTGAGACAAGGATAAAAGGAGATTTTGGTGATAACGCAGATAATGCAATTGCTCAGAGGAAAACAAAGGAGATCACAAGTCTTCCATTGCTACTGGAGATGTGTGTGTGTGGGATCCAGTTGCATGGCCTGCTTACCTGCAATTCTTCCCATTTGCAACATGAGCTCTCCTTCACTCCACTCTGCCACAGATACCGGCCTTTCTCCTTTCTAATTCTTTGATCATCTGTCCAATAGATGAATAAGCACTAAGCTGCTTGCCTGTGCTATTTTGATCTCTGCTGTGTCAGGCACTAAATACCAGCCAGGGCTTGCTTTTCCCCTGCATCTCTCTGCTATTTGACGTCCATAGCCTTCATAATCTCTGTTCATCCTGTCTTGTTGAGAAGAAAATATATACAAAAGTTAATCTAAACCCCTAACTTTTAATATATATCAATATATTGAGAGCAGTATTGTAATTTCAAGTGTCACTGAAGGCCTCACAATACTTTCATGTAACTCTGATAATGAAAATTAATAGAAATCAATGGGCTGGAATCCCAAGATAAACAGAAGTATCTCTGTTTTGGTTGCATGTAGTTATTTTTAAAAAAAAATTATTTTTCAAAAAAATTATATTCCTTATATATCATCATATAAGGAAATCATAAAATCATATGGGGTTAGAAGGGACCTCTGGAGATCTAGTCCAATCCCTCCACTGGAGCAGGCCTATCTACAGCACATTACACAGGAACTTGTCCAGTCAGGTTTTGAATGTCTCCAGAGAAGGAGACTCCACCACTTCTCTGGGCAGCCTGTTCCAGTGCTCTACCACTCTCACAGTGAAGAAGTTCCTCTTTGTGTTTAGGTGGAACTTCTTATACTCAAGTTTGTGCCCATTTCCTCATGTCTTGTCACTGGGCACCACTGAGAAAAGACCAGCCCTGTCCTCCTGACACCCTCCCTTTAAGTATTTGTAAGCATTGATC
>JAOXNG010000031.1:57087448-57099641 GCA_028566535.1 Scolopax minor
TACATATGGCCAAATGAATTGATCTCCAGAATACATCTGTCCCACTGACTCCAGTGATTATAAAGGAAACCTGTCTGACTCCTGTGTAGTGACTTCCATGCAAACAACCACATTTAGGTGTTGGCAGTCTGCAGCTGAAGCCCACCACTGAACCTCATCCATGTGTCAAGTATCTTACTCCCGTGTTTGGCTTGAGTATTCTTTCCTGGGGACTGATGGGTATTAATGTCTCTGCCTGTCCATTGTCAGTTTTTATACTAAAAATTGGATTGTTTTACAGAGAGCTCTTAACAGAAAAAATACACTGAAAGATTCCATTTTTTAACCTCCTTCCTTCCCAGACAAAGATTGTATAATCCAAACAGAAGAACAGGTTAACCTTCACTATTTAATTAAATTTATTTTGATTACATAACAGATCATTATTTTTAGGCTGCCTGATTTCACGTTGGATTTAGAGAACTTTCTTAGGAGTATTTGCCTTGATAATAAAACATTTTCTCAAATGCTGAATAGCAGACATAATAAAGTAGTTGTGCTTTGCTTTTCAGTTTAAAAATTCTCTGCTGTTCCTTGTTACATGAAAAATGATTCTTTTTTCCTCCTACGTTTTACAACGGGCAATAGAGCTAACCCTAGATCAGTTAATCTTTATTTTATCAAGCTTTGCTCATTACATTTTGTGGCAGTTATTTGAACTAACAAGGTAAATGATGTGAAACTTCCAAACTAAAAGCTATCTAGGCATGCAAAGTATTTTATTATTTAGTATGCTAATTCTAAAGTTCCATCAAAAGTAAGGACTGTTATAGAAAATAATTGTATATTAGATATAGGAAAGAGAAATTACTAATATAATATACCAGTAACAACTCTTCAAAACTTAAACTCACTTCATCCCGTCACCTATTGTGCAGGCATTTTGTTACTCAACACAGAGAAAGGCAAGCAATCTTCTTCCACTATGTAAAAACTCCTTTTCCACAGTAGGAATGTCATGACACACAGCATGAGAATAGGAATACAACACACCTGAGGGAGCACATGCTGACCTCATCCTCAACTCCTGGACAGGTTCATTTTTCTGGAAAATTTTCATAGAATATGAAGATGGATCCATCTACACACGCAATTTTTCCCAAGCAAGTTCCCTGTTCCTAATTCTCTACTTCTGCTGCCACAACTCACACTGACAAACTCTGTAGCTTATGCCATGCTAGCTTTTCTGTGCTTTCTCTAAGTCTCTGAACCTTCATTTTGTAGAGAAACATAAGGGACAATGCAAACTTTGTGTCTTCATATCAAGAACCTATGCCTACCATTCATCTATATATTCCTTATATAAACACCACAAATATCTTATCTCATTTCAGCTTTTATTTGGATATTTTTAAGTTTAGTTGCTCAAATCCATTTTCCATCAATACAGATACTAAAAATTGAGATCAACATTTAAGGCAACATTAGCATCCATGCCAAGCTCAATATGCAAATCTTATCATCTAAGCACCACATCATCAAGGAATTGTCACAGGTCCGTCCCCTACCTCCATCACACATTCCCTTTCCATTTTAACTCTGCTATTCCACACTATGCTCAGTAATTCAATTTAGATGCACATTCTCAAGTAAGACCATTTTTTATATTCTATTTCTTAAGAACTAGGTAATTTTGGCATAAGGTGATATAAATGGGTGAGATATGTTTCAGGGTGAAAGTATGCAGTTGATTTATGTTGTGACACCATACAGAATGTTTCTAAAAAAAACATATTTAACATTAAATTAAACAACTTAGTATGAACATTATATGTATCTAGCCTTTTAGTAAAGGCTACACATCGAGACTTGTTAGAATGATAACTTTGCTTTAAATTCTGGTTTCTTTAGTCTTTAGTGTTACTGTTGACAAGTGTTTGAGTTAAGGATGCTTAAGTGCAACTTCTTTCCAAGAGTATTTACAAGAATACAAAAGACCACGTAGTTTTTAATACACCCACTATTCCTAATAGCGAGTAAATAAGGATTTGTCTTGTGCATGTGGAAATATTTCAACATGTGGGTCTTGATTTCTTCTCTTTTACAGTAAAAGGAAAGGTTTTACTTTTCCTTAAGAAGTGTATTTATTACAAGATGGTTAGCATACATATATCACATAACATACAAGAGTTAAAATTAACTAGTTACAAGATAAGCAGTGGTATGTATATTTTCATATAACCTAAGAACGGGATCAGTATTTTACAAAGTACATATAAAAGTACTTCATATACAAAGAAAAATACAAATGTGCAAACACCATTGTCACAGGTGGAAATCTGTCAATTGAAAAATGCTAGAAAAATCCTTCATATTTTTGTTTTGAAATTGCAAATGCATTAAAAACAGCTGTATTTCCTATTGTGTGTGGCGAGAAATTTATGTTCCTTTCTGACAAAATACATTAGTTATAAAAAAAACCACAAACAATTTAATAACTGAAAAAATCTTATAAGTATAGTCAGTTTGGTTAGGTTGACATTAAATTACAAGCAGAACGTCTGGAAAAATGAGAAAATAGTGACTCATATATACAAACCTTTTGTATTATTAGTGTGCTATTTAACATATTAACATTTAAAAATAAAAACAATGGCTTAATTACTACAATTCTACTCATGTCATCATTGTTTGTAGACTGTAAAATTTCTACTAATTTGGGGCTATTAAAAATGTTTCACGGGGATTTTAAACTGAACAAACATAATTTTATCAAATGTAAAAATCTATAAACAGTCTTCCAATTCATGTGCAAAAATGTTTAAAAAGTATCAAATCACGACACATCAAACCTGATTATGTACATATTTAATATCCGTAAATGTTGTTAACTAGCTAGTATTGTTCTGCTATAAATAACTTACCTCTGTCCTGCAAATGTCTGCATTTTAAAGATTTCAGTGCAAGTGCTTGCTTCATTGTTTAGTGCATTATCATTTTTGTTATTTTTTGTTTTACAGTGAGCAGAACAGCATATAAATTAACATATATAACTCACACATAAGAGATCTTTCTTCTACTGAATTCCTAGCTTGTCAGGAATAGTGAATAGTGTCAGCCAGTTTTCTTTCATTTATGCCATTGTAACTGCAAACAGAATCTAAAATAAAAGTGCTATGATCTTCAGATAATCCTTAGAATTTCAAATTCCACAACAACATTGCAGAAGCACTCAGTGAAGCACAAGATTAGAGAATGACCTGAACACTGAGAAGTCATCTGAAAGTCTAGTATTGGGCAATTTTAACTTCTTGATGTTGAAAAATATCAACTGTCTATAAACTTTGGCAAACTGATATATATCTCACGGGACTCACGAGATTTATTTATTTATTTATTTTTAGAAATTGTAGACATGTTCCCTCTTATTCATGATTAGCTCAGAAATAAGAACATTCTGCTTAAAAATATAAATAAAGAGAAATACACTTCCTGTGGAGGGAAAATTTCTACAGTTTCCTTCGGACAGGTTTCATAACAGAATGAAAAAAACAGAAGTAGATGATAGTGCAAATACAGCCCACTTTTATAGATAGGAATTGTACTGAAGAAAGTAGAAATTCAGGATAAATGGATTATGATTTTTCAAAGTTCTCCCTGCAGAAAAAAAAAAGGAGTTATAGTGGTTATAATTGTTAAACAGAAAAGGAACTTTAGCATATTATGAACTTCTATGGCTGAAATGTAAAGAAGGCTGGTTGTCTGTCAGCAACATTTCAGAACTTAGCTTCTTGCAGGAAGAGGTGCTTTAAATGTGTCTTTATTATGGAACATTTTTCCTTTCTAAGCATCTGAAATGCAGCTCTGGATCCTATCCACCCATTGTTGAGCACTCTGCGCGTCTTGGGCACAAAAATTATATACACGTTTATTTGTCTTCAGCTGCAAAGGAAAAATAAGAACATGAAGACAGAGAAGCCAACACACAGATAGAAAAACTTGCAAACTTTACTTTAAACTATAATACTCAATGTACTAATGGGGCCTGAACGTAACATTTTTTGAATTTCTGCTGTTGAAAGTAAGGGTCAAATACTTGCTGTGTAAAAACTTTTTGGATTTAGTTGGCATGACAGCTCCTCCCTAGCTCACACTTTCCAGCAGGACTGAAAGTAGGAGGTTAAAAACACCAAGAAAAGAAAGTTTCACATAAAGGTGAAGTGAAGAGCACATATACTTACATCAAAAAAGGCTTTTTCACTTGCATGTTTTGGGGCTCCAATTGTTGGAGAAGCAGGAATCACAGTTTCAACTTCTGCAAGGTCTATGTGTCCCTTACAGCTTGTATCCTCACCGGAATCATAGTATCGCAGCTTGAACACAACAGAAAAAAATAATCCAAATATGCTATTTAGATGGACCTTTCACTTCTTCCCTTTTCCTGAATACAGCTTGGAGGCATGGACAGGTAAGAGCGAGAGGCACAAATAATATTAGGAACTGAGGACATCAGACATGGGAAACTCCTAAGACACAACTGACTGAAATCATAGGTTTGGTATGTACAAGATGCTGGGACTGGTGGTAGCCCTTAACTGGCCAGACCTCTATTTGACATCTCTGGGTAATAGCAAAGTCTCCACCGGTCACTCCTGTGCAGACACAGAGTTGGGAGAGGAGCATTTTGTCATCAGAGTTTCAGAGCAGAGGAGCTTCAAATAGTCATGCACTGCTTCCAGGCAGAGGACAATGTGTGAAGGAGACAATGTGTGTAAAGACCCGGTCTTTAGGATTCAGCATTCCTTATCAGTTTTTCTAACAAGCACCACCTCTTTACCATTCACTGCATTGAAACTAACACAAGAGCTTTACTTCACCAAGGAGTTAACAGAACACTTATGCTCTATATTTCAAGAATTTAAAATGATCAGCAAAAATTTAAGTATAATTTTAGATAATTATAAACTACATTGAAGACTCACATTTTCCTATACTGCACTTAGTGGTTGAATGAAACTTGATTTTTTTTTTTTTTATTCCTTGCAAAGATACTTTGATATGAATGTTAACCACTCTGTAAACTGAGTTTCAATATGCAAACAAGTTCCAGAAGAGAAAATCTGATACTTGCTTTATATAAAAAAAAAAAAAAAATTAAAAAATCCCATCAAACAATGCAAAATAGTAAAGCAAACCTTCATAGCAAATGTCAAACAACAGAATATCAACTAAGTTTGACCCGTATTACTCCTACATCTGACACTCAGGAGGATATTTGATTATACAAATAATGTAAAAGTATTTTTTTCTTCTGCAAAATGAAACTTTTCTCCTTTATATCAGGAACAATAATTATAATCAGCACTTTTTTTGGTATTTTACCACACTAATTGAGAAATCCTCAATTAGGATTTTAAAAGATGACTGCCTTTATCTATATTAGATAGTTTTAAGTGTATTGATTACAACTAATTAATACTTTTAAACAAAAGCATACATGAGTCTCAGAAGTTACAACCCACATTCTGTGGAATATTTGGCTCAATGGAGGTTACTGCTTGATGACCCAACATTTATTTAAAGGACATAAGACTACAAATTTCCACTGTAGAATTCCAGCATACAATTGGGTAAAATGTTCAGACCAACAGAACTCCTCTGTTTTTAGTACTCATTGATGTACAATGACTTATCAGAATATTTATGAATAATTTTGCTACTAAATATACGTCACTATGGCTAATCTAAAATATTCCTACATGTGGCACCTGAAATTATTGTTCAATCAGGAACTTGGCATTTCAGGACTTTTAGAAATACAGATTTGCGATGAAATTTTAACTCATTTTAAGTCACTTACAAAATTCAAACTCATTTCTGAGTTTGAATCTGTGATCAATCTGTGATCCTGTTCTCCATATTTGAACAGACTTTCATAGAGATTCCAGGTCAACTTTCTTAAATACAGGTTACAGAAAAGCATTAAAAAGTAAAGTGAAGTAAATGGATTTTTCTGCTGATGCAATTCAGACTGTGATGTTTCCAGAGTATATAACGTCCTTTCAAACAAAAGGAGGAACAAAAAGACTGTAAAATACACACTGAGAATACGACAACTGCTACAGTTTCATCAGGAATGCCTGAATTAAACTCGCTATCAGTTACCATATTAACTCTCAGCTTCCTAATTGCACTTTAGGAAATACCTTCAAGTTTTTCACAATCTAGTTCAGAATGAGTTTCTAGCTCTTTTGGAAACTAAAGGTGATATTAAAGAGCAAATTATGCTTACCACTTAATTGCTTAATGACACTCTAGAGTTAGAACTGCTTTAAAAAAACTGGTTGTATTGCTTGTATATCACAACGCCTAGAAAATGTCCTCAGGCACTACCTGGCTCTTTTATCCCAAGGCCCAAATGATAATGTATGACTTCCAGTCCAAGAAATCTTTTATGATTATATGCTAGACAGGTATCACTGAAAAAACCACCAAAACCTAAAATCCCTCTCTCCATTCAGAATGCTGTAGCAACTACAAGACACACAAAATAAACACAGATATATGGTCTATAATGATCTAACACACACATCGTATGTGAAAATAATCATTATTAGTATTATTTGTAAAATCAATCTATACAAACCCAGTAAACTGAAAAGCAGCAAACTAGTCATAAAAAAATCCATTATCTGAAAAGGCTTTACCTGGTGTTTTGTCACATCCAGCACAAACCAGCGAGGTTTCCAGCCTTTCAGTAAAGCTCCTCTTTTGTATAGCGTACCTTCAAAAGATCTGAAAGGTACAGAAAAAAACAAATGGCACGTGATTCTATAATATGAATACTGGTGATACATAAAAGCCCCAGAATGACTGCACTCATTCAAACACTTCTTTTACTGTAGTAAAACAAATCATCTTTAAAAGAGTAGTTTAGTTATTGGTAACTGTGATAAACTGATAAACACTGTTTCGGTACTTTGGGTGCATTAAATGTGCAGCTTGTGCATAGAAGGGGGAAGATTGAAAGATACTGTTAGGAGATAGAGGCCCACCCATCAAGACAACTAAATGTAATCAGAACCACAAAGAAGGCACAAAGTATTCTATGCATATGAAAATGATGCTCTATGATTATTCACTTTACCTATTTTCATCATTCTTTGATGTGAAATGATTGTAAAGTGTAGTTGTTCTTCTGTCCACTCCATTAGAGGGAGGGACGCTTGCACTCTGTTCCTCACCCAGCCCACTATCAGGTATTTCCAACAAAGACCTCTTTTGATAGGAATGTAGATTAGCTGACATCATCCCTGAGGAGCCAGAAGGATGTCTCCGGAGCTAAAAAAAGATGAAAATAAAAGTAAAAAAAGGTAATGTGCAATGCAATGTCTTGCATTGTGAGACAGTCTCATTATGCTGATAATACACGGTACAACTTGTAAACTGTGAATTATTATCAGACCCCAAAATAATCTTCATAATACAAGTCGGTGCTGCCCCAGAAGTCAGAGGGATGGCAATTCAATGCTTTTCTTAAGCAGATGGGTTCCCATGCTGTGATAACTCAGTTTTTCAGAAAAGCCATGTACATTCCAGTGACATAATCTTGAACAATGTTTCCCTTGCTTTTTCAGCAGCATCTAGAACTAGTCAGACGTTTGGATACACTAAATTTCCATAATTTCATACAGAAAGAAGGAAAGGGGAAAGAAAAAGAGTGCAGTTTCCAAGAGCTACTTTATAGATCCAAATGATTTTAATAGAATCTCAATAACCTGGAACAAGAGGGATCCTGAACTCTGTCTTAATCTAAACGACAGCATCCTATAGAGTTTTGGGGGTTAACCCTTAGCTATTGCATTTATCTGAGGACAGGAGACAACTATCAGGTATATTTATACTATTTTCTTTTCTGCTTCCAATTCAATAAAAAAATTCTCTGCTTTGCTAGGATAAAACTTTTTTCATCCTGAATTTGTCTAGGATATGAAGTGAACTTGAATGACTCCAACAGACATAAAGCATATTGTTTTCCTGAGAGCAAAGGACAAACAACAAAGTAGTGCCACAGAATAACCACTGCATGGAAGGTGGCAAATTTCAACAAGCATGTGAAGTTGAGGAGTTAGGGTACAGTCTTAAGCTGGTAACTCACTGTGCCAAGTTCATAGAGAGAGCTCACAAAAAGTACTAACGTTCTTCCTAATGCATGTAGACAGCAATGAGGCCTTTGACTTAGAAAAGATCTATATTGTGGGGCAGCTATTCTTTTTACTGCAGTCAAGAAATGAAACACAATCAAAACATTTACTAGAATCTACAATTCCAAAATTCTATTTAGACATGGAAATATCTTCACTCATCTCTGAAACTCTGTGGTATCCTTTTGGCTACTTTCAGGACCTGAGGTTTTTTTGTACTTCAAGAATTTTTAATATTTTTCGGCATTAGTAAAATAGTCATGCTTGTTTTGTCTATATGCCTTAATCTACTCTGGAAAAGTGATTAGATAAATAGCACAAGTATAAATATATTTTTCTACATGCAGAAACACAGAGCCAGTATCATGGGTTAGAACAACATTTTCAATTTTTCAAAAGCATTACTTTACTCCAAGAAATACAGTGATTTTGTCAATGCCCCAGGTAGCCTATATAGCATGGGATATCTATGGGATGAACTCTTTTGATACTTACATTGTCTTGTCTGGTGTCATCCTTTAGATTCATTTTGACCCTTTCCCACAAAAGCTGCCACCTTTCTGGGCTCTGATTTAATTTACTTTCCAACCTTTCAATTTCCTGAAACAAATAACAGAGGTTTTCTTAAGGATAAACATTTCTAACTGATTGTCTCCTGGCAATAATTTTTATATAACTATTTTCTAGTCAGTATTTTTATACCAGAAGATTTTAGGCCACGTTACCCTGTAAAGTGAAAAAACCTCTGTCAAACCAGCTATAACTGAAATCAAGCAGACTAACGGAGCCAAAGGCAACCAAGTGCAGCATCAGCCACATCGTTCTTCTTGCATGTTGCAGGCTGGAGGAGCCATTGTGCTTTCAATTTTTTGTCAGTTCTGAACAGAAAAAATTCAACACCAATTGCCATAACAGAAATAAGACAATGATAAGGATAGGCTATATTTTATAAAAATATTTACAAAGAACAAAATCTGTGCTGTGACACCAACATTGTACATTGCCAATATTAACATTTACCCTGGTTTATAAAATGTGATACAAAGCTGTAATAAAAGAAGGAAATGAAATAGAAAGATTTATTCAATTTGGATGCCAAACTGTAACAACATGTTCTTGTTGTTGAACTTGGGAACATGACCTCTGTCGATAACCTCCAGTTAATTAGTCATTAATAAGAAAGTGCACGCAAAGTTAAGTAAAAAGAAGCAATTTCATTAGTTTATTGTTTACTTGTGAATACTCATCAATACGTTTGTTACTACTCAGATGTGCATCCACGTTTCCTTTCTATATTTTTGCTTTCAACAACCATATTGTTATGAAAATCTGATTCCTATTGAAATGAAATTAAAATATCAGTTTTGCAAATGCAATTAAGAATTGATGATGGAACAAAAACTTGCCATAGGACAGAGAATTCCCATGCTATATAAAAGCCAACCAAACCCCAAGATATTTATTTTAAAAGTAGAGACAGTACCTCTCTACCTTTCTTTACTTTTACCATACCAAATTATTAAAGTAAATTCATAATATTGGCCAACTCCTATTGGTCTTTTAGAATGACAGTTTCTTCAGAAAATTGCTATTGATTGAAAGACTTAAAGAAAATGACTATATTTTTCTTAATTATTCTTAAGAAAATGTTTTGACTGGGAACTTAACTCCTGAATTAAAATTTGAACTCTGAAGTGAAAATAAAAAAGCCAGTATCTGACAGAGTAACATAAAATATTCCTACAAAATTGTCTTTGCTGAGGTAAATTAGAAAACTCAATAGCAAAACTAAATATAAGAAATCTAGCTTAACAGCAAGAATCAAACCGGAACTTTTAAATACTGAAGGTAGCTGAAAGTCACATATACATTAAATATTATGGGACTCTCTTCCTGCCAAGAAATAAAACCAGAGTAGTTTTGTTTGGAGTGTCTTCATAGGTAGATGCAAATATAAGGAACGGTCAATAGAAGCCAGACTAAAGGCTTCTCTAGATTACTTGTTCCTCTTTCCAAGTGCTGAGTGTAAAACACTTCCTGATGGGATGCATATGACTGAATCAATTTACCACGGACTTTTTATGTAAAAGGCTTTCCAAAGTGCTGCAAAAGGATACAAGCACTTCAGTGCTAAAAGTTAGTCAGGTTTTAAACTGATCAT
Organism: Scolopax minor; assembly: GCA_028566535.1. NCBI lineage: Eukaryota > Metazoa > Chordata > Aves > Charadriiformes > Scolopacidae > Scolopax > Scolopax minor. Next base: position 57,097,793 of record JAOXNG010000031.1, read on the forward strand.
TCTCTTTCTGCCCTAGTCTTGACTTCTGGGTATGAGTCTTTCTCTGCAGAATCTGGAAGTAACTGAAACTTTTTACTTAGCAACCGGGTCACATTCCTTCTTTTTTGGCTCTACAATGCATAGTGCCTCCAGAACTTAAAATGAAAAACTTTCAACAGTCTTCTATATATAACTTGAAAAGTTAGGAATAAATTCTCCTTTAATAAACTCCATGTAAAAAAAAAAAAAAAACGTACATAGTAATAAATCACAAAGATTTACTCTTACCCCTTCAGTTTTAAATTTCACTAAAAACATCAGATTTTTTCCTTCCACGTGTGGAATGGACTGTGAATAGCTGCATTTCCTTGAAAGAACAAGTCCTTAAATTTATCTTTCTGGTTCATCTCCTGCTGCTTAGACTTATGGGAGAAGAACTCAATATGTATAAAAAGAAGTTATAGCAAATTCAACTGTATGAAATGTATTTATTTCCTGAAATTAGTAATTACAAGTAATTAGCACTGCTGTGCCTTTCAAAAGATGCATCTGCTAAGTAACCTACTTTGTAATATTTGAATGGTACATACGGGAGTTAACTCTGCAGATACTCCAGAACTGTAGAGACTGATCACCTCCTTCGTATCTGCAGTATGTTTGTGCACACACACACCAATCTGATCAAAGTCCCACACTAGTGAACTCATTGACAGTGAGAGAGCAGGCTGTTTTGGTAATCTTTCCTTGTCAGTATTTTCTCTTCAGCTCCTGGGCTAGAAGGTTTCTGAGACTTTGACTCAGAAAGAGTCTGGAAAGATGCTGAATGTGTTGTATCCAGTGATCGAATTGCTGCCTCTATCAAGTGTTCAGACTTGTGTGTGCAACAAGTTGTGTACATGATTAGTTGTTCAATATTTGGAATAAATGTGTTGGTTCAGGGTTTACTTTGATGCATCAGTCTTTTTGGCACATAAAACAGCTTACAATCAGAAGTCCTGTTTTTATTGTTTTGCTGGTTATCCGTTGACCCCTTATAAGTTCTTTATGGCGCATGTTTATGGCAGAGTTAATTTGTGTGACTGGCATCCTGAAGTGGCATCTTTTGAGTTTGCCAACATTGCTCTGAGCAATCACTGTATAATGTTAAGTGATGTAACTGCTTATTTGCAAGAATAGGACACATAGGTTCATCTTTTGCAATTCTTTAAAGTACCAGAATCTAGCCACTCCCAAAGAATTATAGTAACTGAATATCTTTTTAGGAATATTAGTAAGTTAGTGGGGAAAAGTGCAGATGTGTCTGCCCTCAAGGACTTGGCACATATCACAGAATGGTTGAGGTTGGAAGTGAACTCTAGAGATCATCTGGTCCAACCACCCTGCTAGGCAGGACCACCTCAAGCCAGTTGCCCAGGACTGTCTCCAGATGGCTTTTGAGTATCTCCAAGGATGGAGACTCTACAATCTCTCTGTGCAACCTGTGCTAGTGCTCAGTCACCCTCACAGTGACAAAGTGTTTCCTGCTGTTCAGACAGAACCTCCTGCATTTCAGTTTGTGGCCATTGCCTCTGTTCCTGTCACTGGGCACCACTGAAAAGAGCTTGGCTCCATCTTTACATTTTCTCTTCAGATGTCTATATACATTGTAAAATTCCTCCCAAGCCTTCCTTTCTGCAGTCACACAGTCCCACCTCTCTCAACCTTTCCTCACAAAAGACACGCTAGTCCCTTAATCATCTTTGTGGCCATTTGCTGGAGTCTCTCCTGTAGCCCCATCTCTCTCTTGTACCAGGGAGGCAGAATCTGGCACAAAACTCCAGGTTTAGCCTCAGTGGGTCTGAGTAGAGGGAAAGGATCACCTCCCTTAACC
>JAOXNG010000031.1:57125873-57140552 GCA_028566535.1 Scolopax minor
ACTTATTACAGCTTAGCCACATAACTCCCTCCTTTACCTGGAGTTAAATTAATCAGATAGATTATCTGTAACTCTATGAAGCATCAGCTAATTTTCAGCCAAATGCCAGAATGATCTGTAATTGGACATTCTAAAGTGTATTCAATCCTAAAATAAAATAAGCATTTTCAGGCCATACATTTTAGACAAATTAAAAATATGGATGAATCAAAAAGTATTTAGAAACATAATTCCTAATTGAGTGCTTACTTTTCTACTCATTTCCAACATGAAACAAGCTTTATTTCAATGGTAAATAAAGGATTTAAATAGAAATTAGATGCTGTTATGCACTGAAGCTAATCTATAACTTCTGTTGTGTTGTTTCAAATAGTAACGACTCAGCAAGCAGTGTAATTATTTTTATTTGACTAAAATTTTGTTAGCATTTATTATTTCAAATAACAGACTTTGAACTAGTCTTACTAACCTCCTCGAGCAAAGCTATTGGATAGATTTACATCCAAATGTCCTGGCACTACCTGCTTAAACACAGTAGACATTCTTGAAGCCCTCCTTTCAGTGCCTAAAGTCAGCCAAAAAAAGAATAGAAGATTAAAAAACTACAGTGTTACTCAGACTAACGCTTAACATAACGGATAAAAATGCCCTTTTTCACACAATACAGATAATTCTTGCCAATTTTGTACTTCAGATGTATTTTTTAAGACATGAATACATTGGCAACAGCATGGAGATGTTAGATACAGCTAAGCAATCAACATATTTTACAATAAATGAAGCAAAGCACATGCACTTTGGGAAGGGTGTTATTTTACAAGAAAAGCCACTGTTTTTATCAGGCCAATTACCACCAACTGAATAAAACAAGACAGACCCAATTTCAAGTTGCATACTGCTCTAAGACACTGGGGTTACCTTCACAGAAATCTTACCAGGTTTCATCACAAAATAACTGAGATAAAACATGGATTCATTTCTTCACAAATCCACATATGTGTAATTCAAATAGCGTACTTTGGAAGAGTTTTCACTGCAAGTAAAGCTCTACTTGAAACTGACATTAAGAGCCCATTATGAGTACGTAACACACGTGAAAATGCCTACATACCTTCCATCGCTGCTGTAGCTAAACAGTGCAGCTGTTCACATAGAATCTGAGCTTGCAATGTTCTATCTTCTCATCATATGAAACAGAGCAGTATTTTGCATTCTCTTCAATTTGGCAGTCTCTTATTCAATATACAGTTTTCAATAGACTTAATTTATTATAAAACACTTTAAAGTGCATCTTTGCTTTTGATTCTGTTATATAATATTGCATTTGATATTAAAAAAAAAACAAACCCAGAAAGATTTGGCATCTTGATGATATCCTGGAGAACTTTACTTGTTCCAGAATTGTAATAAATGACTAATGCTTCAAAATTGGCTCATCATAGTCAAGAGAATTTAAGCAAAAATTACAACCAAAGGTGGACAATCATTTACTGTCAGATTAAGAATGCTAAAAAAAATATTTTGGGAAAGATTATAAACATCCTTTGCATATGGAAAACATATTAACTGAAGCTAAAAGTGAATAAGCTATCTGGAAAGTGCAACAACAAAGAAACAACAGAATTCATATGGGACAATCTGAACTAACACCAATGCAGAGAAAACTCATTTTTCAACTCAGCCACAGAAATGCACTGTATAAACCCATTTTACCTGGAGACAGAGCAATGGTTGGTCTAACAGTGAGAGTGTTACTGCCATTCATTTTGCAGTGGACGGATATCACATTCAGTAAGGCTTGTAGGTATTTTTCCTGTTCTATGCTGCTTGAAGATTCTAAAGAAGCAGGAGCTAGAGTCAAAAGAATGGAATACATTTAAATAAAAGTACATTTATAAATACAAAGGATAACAAAATAAAAAGCTTATTATGTAAAGGAGAGCATTGAAAATTTCATGGTTTGTTTATGAAAGATTCAAAAAGCCATTCCTTTGATGACAAAGAATGCTCAGATGTTCATCACCAGAGCAGCACCCAGCAATGTCCTGTTGCATTCCACTCCACAAAGCTGAACTTCTGAAATAATCTGTTACCACATGGTTACTACTTAAAACATTCATCATTAGACAGAGATCAATACAAACGGAATGGAGATGATGTCATTTTCTCTTCACTCAGAACGAGAAGTAACATTTCTAAATTTGTGCTAATCATTGGCAAATTTCAGCCTTTAAAAAAAGTGTACAGATAGAACTGTTTCTTTAACAAAAGTAAGTCAAAACCAAATTCAACCAGCTCTTCCTCATTCCAATAAAGGAAGGTTACTTACGTATAACTGGAGGTTCCTCATGATATATTGCCTGTTTACCAAAGGTATATATAAATCGAAAGATATCAGTGTTCATGCACTCTGCTGCATTTAGAGACATCAATGGACACAATCTACATGTCCTTCAGATACCATAAGCCCAGAATCTGACCTTTTTAATGGATTAAAGAGGAAAGAGGCTGGACAGTGCATGCACATCTGCATAACACACATAAAGTAATGTTCCTGTTCCCTAGTGAAAGTCCACTTACTGCTTCACCAGTAGGTAACTTCAGGAAGTGTCTTCTCACATGCTTAGGTAACTTGTAGGAGGGGGGACTGTACTGTTCTGAGAATCACAATTCCATCTCTGAAAACCTCTTAATAATCTTCTACATATGTGGTTCAGATGACTGTTTACTCTACAGATCTTAGGGAAAGAATCATTTTCCAGTTGTTACTGATGTTGTTTAGGTTGCTGGAGACATGGAGAAGGGCCATTTCAGAGAGAGAGAAGTGTCTGTGAAAGACTGGATGAAAGCAATACCAGAGAGGAAAAAGGCACAGTTGAAAAACAGAGGCAAAGGAAAAAAAAAAACCCCAAGATGAGAAGGTATGATGCTCTGAGAAAGTACTGAAATTAAACAGACAGACCACTTAAGACAATCTTAAGACTTAAAGAAGTTAAGCAACCAATAACAAAAAACAGAATTCAGGGAAAAAAAAAAAAGAAAAAGAAAAATCAGGAAATAAATCTTAACCAGAAAAAATCCATCCATTTGTGTATAGGTGCAGGGACTTGAAGGAAGGAGATGAAGGTCAGGTCCTAAGCCATACTATGATGACTAAAAAAGCATCCAGTCTCAGTAAGTCAGATACTTTTCAAAAGTGAAATAAAATGTTTTGAATTCTAGTTTATTGCAGCCCCCTCTGGACTTGCTAAAGGACAAAGATGTCACAGCTCCTTATACCAGGATTCGGTAGCTTAAATCACAGTTAAGATTTGGAATAGGAGATAGAGAGAGTCAAAGGATTTGATTGAGCACCTTTTCACAAACCACAATGGTAATTTATAAATAGTTTTGCCCAGTGATGACCCAATCAGATTCTATGCAAATTAGCTGGAGGTGGCAAAAGAAATTTAAAGATATTCTTGTTAAAATTAGTATCTAAATAACCCTCCTAAAATTCGTGTCTCAATTTGAAGTACAATTAGGAAGTGATTAGAAAATGTACATGCAGGAAACATCATGCTGTTTCTGTCTGACAAGTGGAATAAGCCTGAATGAAAACATTATTTTCTTTTCAGCTCTTTAGCAGGGTTTACATATTCTGAAATCCACCTGACTGACCTCTGGGTCTCCTAGTTCTTGATCCAATGCCAGAAAAAGTCAATTTAAGTCTTAACAACTTAGTTAAATGAAAGGAAATGAAGTGTTTAAATGAAAGGATAATGTCCTTACCATTTGCACTTACAAAAATATTATTTTGTGAAGAGCATTGTGTGTATTTTAGAAAAGAGACTCAGGAGACGAACAGCATGATTTAAATTAAAGTCTGTTATTGAACTCAGCAGACATCTGAGGGCAATAATGTCCCCGTGAAAGACTACAGATGGAAAATTTGCCCTTCATCCTTACCACTAATCATCCCCTTTCACACAAGGCGTAACAGTGGTATAAAAGGATTAAAGACTTCTGGTGAATCAAAGCATGAACACCTTACCTGCATAGGTGAACAGGTATTTCTATAAAATGACTCATCTTTTAAGAGCTGTATCATACAAGAAGGCCATCACAACAGAATAGATTTAAACAAAAAATGGGGATCGAGATCCTGATAGCAATTTTATAAATCCCAGGAAAGAAATGCATTGCTTAGTAATGCAGTAAGATTGCCTCAGCTGCTAATAGGTGTTCTATATGCCTGGTTACAGGTTGCCCCATTTTTCACATACAACAGGTCTTACTATAGCTAATAATCCAGCCTGTATCAAGATAATTGTTCTCTTGGATAGTGTTACTACACACAAGAAACATAAACAGTCTTCCTACATGGCAATTGACCAATACTTGGTAATTCACGTGTAGAAATGTCATATTTAGAACTGCAATGCTCTGCAAAAAAATTCCCAGAAAGGCTGAAGTGAAATTCAGAAACCAAATTTCAGAAGTTTTTGAAAAGACCTGTATATTCTCCATCTCATATTCAAACATCTGTTCGTAATCCTTTGTGGACAGATGTTAGAAAAATACAATTCTGTTGCACACAAAGTTTGATCCAGACAACAATTTATTATCATGCTTAATTTCTCAAAGAAGTATGTTCTCTACTTCTTATATTGATCTCGACTATGCTTTGAGAATTTGCTTAACATCCATTGTAACAGGAAATCACAAAAATGTTCATTAAGTTCCAGCAGGTCCTCTTTGTTTCTGTTTATCAATCTGGAACTGCCTAATAAAAATCTACTCCTATGAAATGACTGCTTAGGAAGGTATGCATCAGTCAACTTCAATTGAACTTATCTTTGTCCTCTTAGTTTGCATCACAATGTGTTTTTCTTCATTGTACACAACTCCTGCTGAGGCAAATACACGTACCTGTGCACAACCATCTTTATTGATCAGTTTCTTCAAAAGTTTTGTTTCACCAAGCTTCAACTTCATTATGAATAAAATAAATATCCTATAAATATTTTTCATTTTCCTTGCAGTACCTTCAAGAGTCTCCATTTTCTTCACAATTTAAAAGAAATAGTAACCCCAGAAGCTAATGTTAGACACTGCTAGTCACCCAGATTCTGTATTGTCTAATATACTGCTGGAAGTATGCCAATGCCAATATAAAAAAAAGACTTATAAAAGTATAAAATTAAAAAGAGAACTCACCTACAAAAGTAATGAGATTACATATAGCAAATGTAATTTAATGGGTCAGGCTTTTAAGATCTTGTTTTAGAAGGCTTTTATTCTTCCATGCACGCAGAAATGATAGCTACTACAGAAAACTTGTGTTTGTCTTTATATAACTTGTAGACTATTCCTTTAGGTTTTTTTCAATTTATTCTAATTGTAACAGGTTAAAGGTGCCTAGCCAATACTTCAGCTAAGACAATCAGTATTAAATCAGTTTATAAGACTAAAATTTGAATTACCGTGGTTAGGATTCAAACCTGTGGAACAACTGGTGTAGGTCAAAGTTTTGGCAGCTGCTGTGTTAACTAGTAGTACTAGTTAACTTGGTAGTACTTCACTGATTCGTTTTATGAATCTTTTCAACAAAAATGCATTATATAAAGCGCAATTCATAACCTTGCTCCTCACTCAACTAAAAAACGCCCCCACAAAATGCTGAAGAGACACAATGAATCAGTACTTCAGCAGATAATTAGTGACTCATAAATTAGCGTTAACAGCCAGTCCAGACACTGTCTGATATAAAACTGCTTCTCTAATATCTCTGAAATGTTGAGATTTTAAAGGTGAATTTGATAAACTAAAAACTTTGATACACTATATAGCTAAACATAATGTCTAATACAAACTGTTCTTTACAACTAAGCAAGTTGTGGTTTTCATAAAGGTAGTCTGTGAAGGAAAAATTCAGGAGGACTACGCAGAAAATAGTTCGATCACGCAATCCTCAAACTACTTTTATTTGAGTAGCAAATATTTATATAGTATGCCTGTTACAGGTTTTGAAAAATTATATTCAGTAGAGTTAAACCTTTTAATTATGTTTTAGTCATTACTGTGGTGAAGCAGAAACATAAACAGGACCAAGGAATTTCTTTGCTACCCTAATGAGTTCCTAGTATTCCAATTCTACGTCACATTTTTGTTTTCCCAAAAGAGAAAAATTCTAGAATAATTTCTAAACAATTCTAGAATAATTTGTAAACAACTACCAGTCTGATTAAAGAAAATACTGACTACTTCTTCAGCAATATGCCAAATTCACTGTTGGCATGAAATTAACTGAGAAGAAGCTATCAGCATGAGTTGGAAATCCAGGCAGTAGACTAAACGTTGCCAAGTGTTCTTTATCTTGTATCAGTATCTTGGTCAGAAAAAAGATGATATTTACTTAATGAAGGACCTTAACTAGAATCTTTCAGATCTACGCTTTATGAAAAAAAGATGAAATTTAAACTAGTATTACAAAGAAAATAATGAAAAATCCAATGTATAATGGCGTTACTAATATTTTATATAATCCTCTGTTAAAAGGGACAATGTGTGCTCATGACATAAGACTGGAAAGGAAAAAGATAATTTGAGGAAAACAGGGGAAGCTTGTATTGCATTGGGCAGATATCAGCTCTTACCAAAGACTTTTGGTACGTATATAATCTCCAATCATATTATTCACTGACATTTTTTGAACCACTTTCTTACTATTCAGGATATGCTTGATATACAGTGATTGAACTGAACTAATATCATCAGGTATCATCATTCACATCCTGAGTGATACAATTTGGATTAAATTGTATCACTGATTTCCTCTAAGAAAATAAGTATTTCTACATTTAATTACTTATGCAGACAGCCTAGCTGTAACAACTTACCTGTAGTGTGGGTGTTTTGGGATTTGAAGAAGCCAACGACACCTTTTCCATGAAAGCCCCCAGATCTAAGTAGAAGGGTACTGTTTTTAGTGTTCTTCCAACAGACAACTGGGAGGCGATTGTGACGGTAACAACGAGCAACCCTCTGCAGACTGCTGTCTTGAACAGACTGAGGTACTACCAGAAGCCCAGGATAACTGTATTGACAAAAAATTGAAAAAAAAAATTGAATAACAATTACAACTGCTTTCAAAATTTTAAACATAAAAAAAAAATAACCTAAAATTACAAGCTAAATATATACCTTAAAATACACCTCAACTGTTGTAATTTTTTTTTTGTAACTCTTAATTTTTAGTCCAATCCTAGTAAATACATGAATTTGTAAAGAAAGCTGCATTTTGAAAACAAATTTAATCATGAGAAGTTTGTGAGACTATCACAACTAGTCTCTTTCCATTTAAGATTATATTCTATTTAGCAGTATTTTTCTTATTAATCTTTTACCTTATCTATTATCTCTTACCTGTGACTATAATGAAGCTATATTTTTTAGCATGATAGATAAGAGAATTTTGAGACATTTAAATGTAGTAGTTTTATTTTGACACATATATGAAATCTGAGCATCGAAAGGAAAGATTGTTAGACTACCTAAAGTATCACAACTAAAACAATAGTTTTTGGGTTATGTCAACATAGATTTAATTTTTATAGTCAGATTCCTTGGAACAGTGTACTTGAAACAATGCATTTTTGTGTACTTTTAAAGACATTACAATGTATTGAGAGATCAGGAAATTCACTGATACAATATCTTTAAAAATAGAAAACCCATCAAGATGGTGGTTGTGTTCATGTCAGTGAAAAAAGGATTCAAGTGATACAAAAGATTATTTTCTATCATACATAAAGAAGAAACTAGGACAAGAAGCAGGGAAAAGTTACTGCTTAGTAAATAACTTTGTTCTTCTACAATATACACTGTTCCTGTAAATCTACCTCTTTGACAGTTATTGAATTGCCCTCGTACAAAATCAACGTACATAATATTTATGGTTTACCTCTTAAAACACAGTAACCAAACTAATATGGCACTAGATAAGTATGTATAGCCTGAGATTTGAAATCCACACATAAATTAATTATATTTTCCCAAAATCCTACAGAATATTGAAAATTGGTGGTCTTACGGGAGGAAAGATTTGTCTGCATAATGTTTAGTGCCTTTATCTGCATTGTCCTCAATGGTGACTGAACAAAATCTGTCTGTTATTCTGTGTAACTTAGAAAACAAGACAGCATTTTTCTAGGGTGCCTTCTTCCATGACAAATGTGTGATTTCATTATCCATAATGAAAGCAGTGACTAGCCAAAACTGGCTTTAAAGAATGCAAATACTCTTCTAAAATGACTCATGCAGATATGCTTTTGTATTAAAAAGATTTTTTGTGGGCGTGGTAGTAAACTACATCAGCTTTCACAACAAACTGGGAGTTCAAAACATTTGTGTTTTAAAGCCCAGGACTTTCAGTACATGACAAACTTTTAAAGTAGTGTGGATACCTCATGAATTCAATTTTAAAATATATTTTTATTTGGAGAAGATTGTTACATATAATTGTTTCTGAGTCTGGCTTTTTTATTTAGGAAAATAACAGAATATATGACATAATAAGTTTCAGTACCAGCACAGCAAGTTACAGAAACCATACCTAGAGTGCGAGTTCTATCAGCTAACTTTATTGACTAAGACAGAAAGCTGAGAAGTAGCCTAATGATTTAGACATCAGTGTAGAAAGCCAAGAGAGAGAAACTCCTTCAAAAGCAATTCATAGTATCTAGGTTAGTCTCCTCAAAAAGCCCCATGGGCTACAGAAAGAACCTAGGAAGGAAGACTTGTGTTGTCTGACAGAACTTCTGGGGCAGCTCTGAAAGCTCACTTTCAGCTACCATTGTTGGCAGTCTTTCTGAGTCTAATGAATACATATGCAGCTGCCAGAAGACCAATCTCTGAGTGGAATACAAATAGCTTCAAGGTCACCGGTTGAACACTCCCACTCTAGACAAAAAATTTTCTCAGAATAAGTAGCTTAAATGGATACATCATGTGGTATGTGTGTTATGTCATCTTTATTTTCATCCACTTGTCTGAATTGGTAAACTCACCTCCTGCAAAGTGAATACATCCTGTTCAGTGCAGTTATTCTTAAGTATTCTGTTTTTGAGCGAGAAGAGTTACTACTGATGGTCCCTAGTCCCAAACGTTGATAGTCTCTGAAACAGGCTCTTTCTACTAATTGCTCCATTGTTGACTTTTCTGATGCTTTTAGGGTACCACTTGTGTGCAGCTCGCTGTCATCTGAAACTGAAATTAAAAATCTTTACGAGTTTGCTCCTGGGAGGCCAGTAGTTACACAGAAAACAAAACATTAGTTTGTCTTACTGTCAGTGATGAATGACAAAAACTAATACACACAAATCAGTTTCCAGAAATTATAAGCAGTAAAATAATATTTTAGTCAGGAAACCTGAATATATCAACTGTCCTTGAGACTAATATGGCTCTTGCTAAAGTTGTGCATAAAGTTATCTCATATATTCATTTGAACCGAAACAGGCAGATAATCTTTCTTTCAACATTTTATGAAAAAATGTTAAACTCACAACTGCTATACAAAGATGTACACAAGACATAATAATGAAAAATGTGCATATAAATTCATTAAACATCCAAGATAAAATGGACCTCTCAATTCTTTTAAACTATCCTCAAAACATGTAACAATCTTTTTAAGGTTCAACTCAATTAAGGAAATATTTCAGTGTCAAAATTTCACAACAAATGACCGTTGGTTTCTTAATGCTTCGGTTTCAAACAGCAGCTGCTGTCAGCTCCATTTTCCAAAGCAGAAAAACCTTTAACCATGAGAAATAAAACCCACGTCACAAGTTCAAACTACACTGAAATTCAAGTCAAGCAAGGTCTTTGCACAAAAACTGCCACCTGCCTGTTATTGATGCTTTCAAATATTTCCAAATACTTCTGAAAGTAGATTTACTGTTCACAGCATGCATCAGCTACTTGGTACTACCTTAAGCATTGAAATGTGTGCATAAGAGGGGAAGTATTTATTCATGAATGAGGCACTGAAAAGTATACAAGGATTTAAATCTAAAACAAGGCTTTATAAATGGGAAATTAAAATTATTTAAAAAAAACCAAACTTATGCTATAATTAAAATTTTACTGGCAGGAGACAACATCTTAACACACACACACAAAAAACTATATGGGTTCTACTCCTGTAAATTCTGAATGTTGTCTCCTTTGTCGTGCAAACAAAAAGTCATTCACAGCAGTCAATATAAAGGAAATTGCAGTTATTAAATAGCAAATTTCCTATGGCTGTTTGTACTCTGTCTGAAACAAAGAGTCACTACTGTTGTCAGCTGGCTATACCTGAGGTGTCAGTGGAGTGTGGAGAGAAAAGCAAACTGTTAGATTTTGATCACCTTACACATCAGAAAAGCAGCAGGCAGGAAGTCTCACAATTTATATTTCTATGTCTTGTCAGAGGAGGAAAAAAATGACTATCACTAATATTTATATAACACCTGTTATATAAGAATGTAGTTGTTTTGTACATCATCAATGCAAACAATCTTAGATTTTCTTCATCGTCAAGAGAAGTATGAATACATAGGTATGATTGTGCTTGGTGTCTCTGGGTGAAGGTCACAAAATCACCCCAAAATCACACAGGTACAGCCTGCAGAATTGCTGCTGATCACAAGAATCTGCAACATCAGAACGCAAAATAACTCAGCACTTAATTGAATTTGCAGCATCTTCCTTAAGAATGTAATTTTTCAGCACTGTAAAGACATTCTGTATTTTGTTATCCTTTCTTTTTGCCCTTTTTTCACCACTTTTATCTGGAATGAAAAAAGAGAATCAGTATTTTCTAGTTTTCTTTAAATGGCTTTCTTCCCTTTCTGAGAGAATCAAAACAGCGCAGTAACATAGTCCTGTTTCAGACAACTTTTATATATCTGCCTGTAAGTCCCTTAAGTTATTTTGTTCGCTGACCAAATACTCAAAAGGGAAATTTGGCTTATTTCATGTTTTGAGGAAATTATTAGTGTTTGATAAACACTTTGTTATCTGCAATGCCTTTGGTTTTGGGTTTTTTTTTTTTTTTTTAAAGAAAGAATGTTATGACGAAACAATACCTGTTTATGTACAGGAGAATCTGGTTCCCTCTAGTGGTTTATTATAAATTAGCACTGGTCCACATAAGGATATACTGACAGCAGCACATGGTAGGAAAAGAAGTATTTGGAAGAAAGTCAAACTCCACACCATCATATGAACTATATCAAGTGCCCAAATCACTCCCTACCTTCTGTCCCAAATCCTTTCAACAAAAATTTGTTATTTTCAGTAGTAATGACTTCTGCTGCTTTCAGAAATCATTTGTCATTTCCACATCCACAAAAGTCTCCCACAGTATTTGCTCTTTTTTGAATCTCACCCATTACTGCTTTCTCATCATAGACTAATTGCAAAAGTCATGATGTCTGAAGATGAGAGCTACAGCATGCTTCTGTGCTGTTCCATCTACATCATCATGATGTAAAAAATGATTTAAAAGATACTATATGTAAATAGATTTATAATGAAAAAATAGTAATCTAGTATTTTGCTCTACCAGTGAATGAAGTCAACTTCCTCTTTTGCCTTATCATCATAAAAGAAACCACTTACTAAAAGTACATATTTGGAACGTTTTTCTTTCCTGTCTAGGAGGACTCTGCAATTTCTTCCTGAAGACATTTCTTATTCAATGTATTGGAATGGAAGCATAAAAGGACAGACTTATCAACCGACATGGAAAAAAATATTTTCCTATTACCAGAGATATCATCATCTTCATTCCAGCCAGGGCGATTCCCCCTTTCTTCTACTATTGTGCCTGTCTTCTTCTTCAATAAATACTGGCGTCCAATTGTCATCTTTCCAGCACGTTTTGCTCCTTTCACAATGCTTTTTGAGAAGGTACTATAAATTCATAGCAATAAAAATATTTAGAAGGATGCATATGATTCTTCCCGATAGCATGTGCAGACTTTTAGGATAAACCCGCTTACCCAAATAAAATGTATTTTTCCTTTAATATAACAACATTTATTTTTTCATTTAACTTTTCATTTAATATAATTACAAAAATTATAACTGCCAGAAAAATTACTTCCTATATTAATATTAAACAATGATTTTATCAATTTGTGTCTGTTCCATCTAATGGTGATGAATATGTTTTTTGTACTTTGCTAGCAATGTGGTAAAGCTACAAAGTTGACAAAGTAAAGGCAGGAAAGATAGAAATTACTTTGAAGTTTTAGAATTCCATGACTAGCTTGGGATTCCACTTTCCTGTGTCAACAATGCAATAATCAACACAAAATCACAGAAACTACCACTCTGGAACAGACTAATGTTCCATTTAGTCTAGTAAAAATTGATGTAAACTGCAGAAGAGGATCCAAAGCTCTAGATTAAAAAAACACTAGGATAACTGTACAGACTGTACTAATTCTAAACCACATTAGGTTATTAACCTATAAAGTAATACACCAAAAATCTGCTTTTTATGTCAGCATAGCTGAAGATGCTATTTATATTGTGTGTGTTTCAAAATGTAATGAGATGCTTGTTTAACTTTACTGCAGCCAGCAATCTGGATTAGTAATACATTCCTATACCAAATCAACACATATTTTCATTTAGTAAATATAAAAAGATAGAGACTAGAACTCAGTTATTTTCCTGAAAACTGCTTGAATGATTTGCATTTCTGAAAAACTGTCTGATTGTTCAATATATTTGACTAATACTAAATACGAACATCAGTAATAAAAGAATGACTATACCGGAAAGAAGTGTTCTTTTCTTTTTGCTTTGGCAAAATTATCTGTGGAGCTGTTTGCCCAGCTGCAAATGCAAAAGTACTGAAGATAGATTGAGGATAACGGAACTTCATTAACTGTTTCTTAAATATTTCCACCACTTCAGGACTGACTTCTTCATCAAATGCTACTTTAATTAACTGCATATTAAAGACATTACATGTTAGAAACTGAAAAAAACCACTCCATTAATTAAAATTAAATATAATTAAAGAAATTAAAAGATCCTAAAACAAATCAGTAAACTTTCCATACTTAAACACTACTATGCCCATCAGAAAATACAAATACATATACCTTATTGATTTTGAGGGATAAGACAGAATTTGGGTTTTTTAATTTAATTTTTACATTTACGCCCTAATACTAAAGTATTTTCACTAAGAAGTATCTGGAATTCTCATAATATCAAAGACAAAATATTTTGGTAAATCCAAGTAGTGGTGCTGGCACTAAGATGTTTACAACAGTTCAAATACTAGCCACATGGGACAGCTTAGCTTGGAAATATTCTGCCAGCTCTGCCCACATACTGGGAACTCAGGTTGGTAATGCACTTCAAAGACTCTCATCAAACCAACAATTTCAGCATTAATATGTCACAACCATTATACTTCCATTACTTAGTCATTCCAATTTTTGCCTCACCTTGCAAAGTATAGAAAACTGCTAATAATAAACATGTAGGCGAAATTTGATCCTTAAAAAGGTTAAGACCTAACATTTTGCTATTCAACGCTGATCCATACACTCCCCAAAAAAATCTTTTCAAAAGGTTTAAAAAAAAAAAAAAAATCCCATCCCAGCATCCTCAGCCAAAAGGATGACCAACATCAATTCAGGCAGATGAAGCCCGGGGGGCAGAAGGAAAAAAAAATTAGGGAAAATAGGGACTCCATAAAAGGGCCCAAAAGAACTTTAAGAATGTGGAAAAAGCAAGCAAAGAAATACCCTAGGGCTTTATTTCTGAGCGCATACCTATACACCTTTTGAACGTCTTTTGTTTGCTATCTAGGATGTCATAATTGCTTTTTATATTGCACTTGTTTTGTAAATACTTTCCAAATGACTAACAACTCTGTTGTTCTAGGACTTTCTTGAAAGGAGCTCTTGAATCTTTAGGGGGTTATACTGATCTGAAGTTTTAAAGACATTGAATAGCATAACTGCAACCAAAACTTTCTGAAAGTCATATTTAATAAACAAAGAGGAGGGGCTATTTCATACTGTATTGAACTCTTGCCGTTAGAAAGGGAACGGAAAGTAAACTGTTTGCAGATTGTTTTTGTTCTCATAACCTAATACAAAACTATGCTAAACAAAAGCAAAGATGGTTTTTGACCAGAATCCAGCACTAAAAACACTGAGCTGTGTCTGTATTTAGCACATCATTGAAGCATGCTAACTATTCTGGTAAAAATATTTCTGGAAAAAAAGTCTTCATCAAGTCCTCTCAAAAGTCCAGAAGAACAACTTTCTTTTGATTGTTTTACTCACATGTATTGCTAATCTTTTGCTTTTGAATAGGATATTGAAGGACGATTATTATATAGTAAAATGCTGATGATCTATTTTATTATGTTTTCAAATGTTACTGTTCTCATTGAAAATACATTTCTGCAATCAGCCAACAAAACAAAATATTTCATATATTAAGTACTGGAGTATACTTTCAGTCCATGATACTAAAATTCTTTGCCTTCAACTTTCCATCTCTTAGGGTTTGACCCCAGTTAAGGTCACCACCAAGAAGAAATATTTAGGGAAGACTTCAGAGACTCCATAATTCCTAACTCTTAAAAGTCCATTTTGGCCAATCACCCTG
>JAOXNG010000031.1:57186333-57199324 GCA_028566535.1 Scolopax minor
CATTTAGATTAAGTATTCCAGATGCCTGAGAGACATATGTTTTCCAATTTGACCCACATTTGCCAAAGAAAAGCATTAATATGCAGCTAAGCAATATTACCGACCAATATCTTACAGTCAAAATGTTATATTTCAAATTGGTAGTTTTGGAATTATTATTTTATACGTAAAGTTGCATCTGTTCCAAGTACCAAAGGAAGTTGGTTCATAGTCCAACACTATCTGAAGAGAATATTTCCCCATAATTTTTGTTTTTAGGAAGACTTATTGTTACTGCCAAGTATTCTATGCAAATCATTTAGAATACCTTTTTAATATAAGTATTCTTTCTGATTATCAAGTACTCTCCACCTACACAGTGTGAAAATCTTCAGGCTTCTTTTTACTTTCTCTGACATTTTATCAAATTGAGTGCTACTACGTTACAAAACACAGAATTCACTTGCTGCTGCCAGAGGAAAGTCAGAGAGGCAAGTGAAATTCTCTACAAGTCATGCTGTTTGTAATAAATTAATGGAGTAGTATGCAAATTGAACCTGGATATGTTTTTTGCTGTTATTTCTTAATGAGTATTAAAAATACAATGTGTTGCTTGAAACGTAATTACATAGAATATGTATTTCTCTGGTAAAAAATAGACTTTTTAGTTGCAAAAAGTTAAGTAGTCATTTCTGAAACATCATAGAAAATTAAAGAGAAAAAAACCCTTAAAAATAGGAATCTATATGTAATTTCAAATTATTCTGAGGTAACCACAACAGCAAATAGCAAACACCACAGTAATATTTTTCAGAGAAAAGATGTCATGTTTTCCTCACTAGAGTGCTCTCCATATAAATAAAATGTCCATCAATACATTAAGCTTTCACAGCACTGCAGGTGATTTTTCACAGTAATTTAATTATATAATATATGGAACAGAATATAATGCTTCTGTTTCACTATCACGGATATTAGTCACTGCTGTAATACAAGCTGATTTAAATGCCTGTCAGAGTATATGATTTGTCAGGGGAAAAATTCTTAGGGGGATGACAATAAAGTTTTTGCAACTCATCAATTACAACTGCTAGAAGAGATAAAAGCAAATAACTGGGAATTTAATTACCCTCATCAGAAGGCATCTGTTTCAATCAATGAGCAATACAATTTCCAGGTCATTTTTATCTTCCTGCTACTAAGAACAAGCAGAAATACTTATTTTAATTTCAGCAGCAGTAGATTGCCAATACTTCCCAGACACAAAAAGATACATACACGCATGTTTTTAACACTTCAGTGTTGACTTACTGCATCATGTCTTACCTTAACTGCATTTGTAAAGGCACCTAAAGTCTACCACTAAGCTTGACATGCAGGTACCTGCCTGCTAAACAGGGCAGATTAATATGGAATTCTATTGTACTGTTCCATAAATCATAGGCCTATTAAAAATTTACAATGAGGTCCTGTCCACTATTTTCAAACTGTAAAGAGTCTTAAGAATGGTTGAAAAAAATGCTACTCTTGGACTGAGATATTCTGACAAATACCACAGATCTGTCAGGGCCAATCTTTGCTATCTCTAGAGAAATCAATAAAATATCCCCATCTTTTTCTCCCGGTTGCAAAATGGCTAGAGATGAAATACTGGGGGAAATACAGCTTAAGTAATTTTTCACAGAAAAAAAAAAAATCCTATTAACTTCAAACAAAGATGAAAAATGAGTATTTTATTCCTCTTGATCTATTCTCAAGCACTGTGGTTGCAGGCATGACACCCCTGATATAACGAGACCAGCAACAAGGTACGTGGTAGGATTATTACTAGTATTTTGTTAATGTACTGCTTTTCATCTACAAAACGAGTATACAGAAGTTCTGAAAAAGTATCTGACCTTTATTTTTATGGACTTCAGTAACGCAGAAGAATATATTCTATGAAAAGAAAAAAACTGACAATAAACAACCAGGGAAATTTTGTATTGTAATGGAGGGATCTGCAATAAACTTGCGGAAGGCGATCTTCTTGTGTTTGTAATATGTGGCACTGTTCCCAGTAAGACAAAGAATTCAGCTCATGCCAACAACAGAGTTTCTTGTTCAAAAGCCACTTTCTGAAACATCCAACCTCTACCTCTTGAGATACACGTAGTTTGCAGCAAATCATGTTGTACTGCAAGCCCCAGCCTGATGGTATTCCCTGGGAAATACCAGTCTCGCTGGTCAGCTGCATAGAACCATCAGGCTGGGGCTTGCAGCACACACATCCCAGCTCAACCCAGCACAGAGAGTAGAGAGCCAGGGCTCTGCCCAATCTATCCACTCTGCCCAGCGCCTTCCTTTCTCAGTTCTGTATCAGCTATAGTGTGTCTCCTGGCCACAGCAAGATTTTCATTTGTATCTTACAGAAGCCAATGGGAACATGCAGTAACATTACCAGAAAAATCTGTGACAAGATGTTTGGTGGCATGACTGAGAGTTTCTACAATTCCAATAACTTGGTGAGGTCTTAAAGCAATACTGCAATCTAACCCTCCCCCAAAAATTCCATCATAATTAATGTGGTATTTCCCTAAAGCCTGAATGCATCTACAGTTAGGATCGCATTTCTTAAATTATATTTTTATATCTTTTTAACAGGCACTGTTTAAATTACTTGGTCTTATGACATGCAGCTAATAGAATTCATGTCTGTACAGCAAAATGCTGACTTGTCAAGTCCCATTGCAGCAAGGGCAAATTTAAGTAAGTTCTTACTAATATATCTTTTCCTTGAACTGATGCAAGAAGCTCCAATTTGCACATTGTTCCAAACACTACAGTTGAACAAACTGCACAGACAAATTATAAAGTATGCTTTTTGTCTTAATAAGTAATTTCATACATCATAAAAATAGATGTACTAAATACCTCTTTCTAACTAGCGGCCCAGGGTGAGGAATTCAGATATTCTTGTATTGGCCAAGCTTACTCCTGAGAAATGGAAATTTCCATTTAATATTTTCAAACATATGAAAGTACTAGGGGAGGAAGCATAAAAAGTGCCTCCTTACTTGATCTGTTTCCTCTGCATGATTTGAGTTATATTTGCCACCTTTATTGACAAAAAGAAACCATTCTGTTTTCACTTCAGTAAGACTTCAGACACATTTATTTCTAAGAACATGAAGGTTCTTCTTGGGACTTCAAATCACTGGAAACAAAATTAACATTTTTCTCCCAGAGAAAAATGGGATTCTATTGCTTTTTAAAAGGTTATGTCAGTATTTCTTTCCTCAGCAAAGGAAATTTTCTCAGCTCTGCATTTTCTTCTGTGATCTGTTTTGTATTAAGTTACAACAAATAAAGGGGAGTGTATTTTGTTCCTATTGTCTAAAAATATCTCATTTTTTTATTGCCAGGAAAAAATCAAAAAAGAAAGCAAATTTCTAATTCTGGAATACACAGCAGGTGCTGTGTCACCTGTGCTTTGTCATTCCATTGGTCATGATTTTGGGCAGAGAAAGTCAGTTTCACAGACAATTTCAATTTTTCTTCTGACTCAGGATAAATTTCAGCTTGGAAAAGGCCAAATACTGTGCAAAAAAAGCACATTCTGGTGGATACTGTGCAATTTTAGCCAGTTGACTTCAGTTTTCATCCACCAGCTGCAGGTGATTTTACTCTAGATCACTGCTCAGGCAAAGTTGAATTTTGTTGCAAACAACAGAAAAATATCTACTGTGAACAAACAAGAAATACAACAGACAACAAAGCTTACGTTTGATAGCAACCTGAGGTAGCACTTGCTCATTCAATGTTAATTCATTTCTGTATGTATTTGGCACACACTTTTTAAAAAATATGGGTCAACAAACTGCTGCAGAATAACTTTCAATGGTTTTTAGGTTAGAGGGAAGTGGTAAAAAGACCAATGTCTCAATCAAATCCTTAATCTGATGAAATAACTTAGATGGAGCAAGAAGAAGGAAATTATAACCAAATGTGATTCATTTACAAATTAAAATAAATACTAATATATTCTCAGATATCAGACTGAAAACACTGATTTCTATAAAATATTTCTGGCAATGAATTGCCAACAAGTAAAGCTAAAACAGAACAATTATTCAAATGAAAGTGAAAAGAAGTCTTCCTCATATTTTACTCTCACAGCTGCCACTGTATGTTGATGTTTATTTAGCACAAAATTATTTCATTTTTAACAGTAGAATAACTTAATAGCTGTAAAAGTCCTCAGTGAGACCGGCCAACTAAGATATCACTCTGAGAAGTAGAACTACCACCTTGAACCATGGAAGCAGAAAGTATGCTTTTTTCTTGAAGTATATTTGCACTTGTGATGACAGAGGACAAACATATGTTCTTTTCTGACTGAGCTGTGAGTAGTACACTTTAGGAGCTCAGAGTTGAAAATTATCTGGAAAAGCTAATGTTCATTCATGAAAAAAGTTCTTAAAGCCATTAAAATAGATCATTTCAATACTTACCAAAACTAAATCTAAGTTATTAATAATGTGAACAGTTTCCTTTCTGTTTTTCATATCAAGCAGATCTGTATAGACTGAGAGTTCTGTCCTTAATCCTTTCAATAACAAAATATCTTAAATCCACTGTCAAGTAGTTTCTGCTACATCACTGTAGTACGTGGTCCTATAATTCAATTATCTTGCCTCGTTGCATCATTCTAAACAACTTTTTGCTTATCATAATAACAAAAAAAAAGACAGCCAAAGAACAAAGCCTTTGGCTTTGTACTGTACCTGCAAAGCACAGTTCATCATTCGCACAATGTAGTCAAACTGTTGATGGTCAAGAATCGCTCGATTTTGTTTAACGTGCAGGCCCAATTCCTGTGTCAGGCAGTGCCGAGCCGCCTTTCCTTTTAGGGCTCTCAGGGCTGCAGGCAGGGTCTGGAGAAAAGAAAATCTAATTTTATGAAAACGAAATTAAGTGGTAATATTCATCCTGAATATCATTCATTCTTTATTATGACACTGCGAGTGACAGTATAGTAGAGAACAACTTTGGAAATTACTCATTAGAGCTTGAATATCAAGCTTTCACATAATGGTTGGTTTAGCTTGAGTCACTATGTATTACATTTTTCCCATTTTTTTTTCAAATGCATTAAACAGCATTTTTCACCTACATCTTTAAAAAGAAATGATCAAATATGGACATGCATTGAATGGATGTGAAATCAGAAGTGGATTATTGTGCATGAAAGCAAGTGCCCTATTGTGTACCAGCCAGGCCAGGTCTTGAGTTAACATTATCAAGGCCAAACAGCATGTGTTTTGATAAGCAGTGAATAACAAATGGCTTTAGAAGTGGCATGCCTCTCATAGTGATGAGGACACAAGACTGTTATGCAGTTTACCCTAAAACAGTGCCAATATAATATTTATGCCAATGTTTTAAAGATGCAGCGAGTGCTACATCAGTGGTTATCAACTGTGGCCCTTTAGTCTAGATTTAATGGGTGGTAACAGATAAATAAGAACAGGCAGCCTATTGGCTAAGGACAAGTTTACCATGCAGGGGGACAAAACACGACTGAATTTTTCCAAATGCCTGTAAGCTGAAAAAACTACTGTGTTACACATGCATCAAAAACCTTCAGAAAGAGCACACACATTTTATTAGGACTTTTCCCATATGCATTTTCCTAACCTAACTTCTAAATCAAGAAACATTTTCTATCTTGAGCTGCACAGCCTCAGAAATATACAGGCGATGCTCTTCCAAGAAATAAAAAAAAAATCCTTAAAATTTTACAGTCATTTTCATATGTAGAACTGGATTTAAGAATAAATTTGAGCGTTCTAGAATTAATAGTTGAAAACTCTACAGACAGGACCTACAAAACCCATCAACTTCTTAACGTGAAAAAGTAAAAATGTCAAGATGACAACTCAGTAGTACATTTTAGTGAAGACAGACGTGCCAAATATTTACATTCATCTCTGAGTTCTATTAAATTACTGATTTTTTAAAACCAGCAAAATTTGCTGTTGTGAAAATTAGAAAGAGCATTGTTTGAGAAACATTGTAAGCCTTTTGTTTACATTCCTCCTAATCAATACTGCTAGAACAATATATACCGCTTTTTCAAAAAAATATTTGGACAATACCACTCATAATGGTAATCTTAACTAGCAAAAAGGGCATCAACACATCCATGTAGCATTACAAACAGGTTTTCAAAACCACTAGCTTCATATTACACACAGTACTGCATTTAGATTATTAATTTTATTGCTTATTTCATTCACTTAAATGGTTAAAATAATTATTAGTATCTGAAACTACTTAAAAATGTACTTTGCTCATTTAAATAACAGAGGCTTACTTGGGAAATTTATAATTTAATTTTATTACCTTTTCAGTCTCCAAAAATTTGTTTTCAAAAATAAATGAGATGCAGTTTCTAACAACTTCCAGCCTTTGTGCACTGTTGAAAACCGTGCTTCCTTTTTCCATTATGGAAACTAGCAAAGAAAAAGAAATACACACATCTGTGAAATGTCTTCTGCAAGAGCCACAAAGAATACCAGAAAGTTCTTTTTTAAAAAAATATAAAATTTAATGTCCCCTACATGTCATTCTGTTAAGAAAAATACCATTAGTAGGCACAGACAGATGGGAATACAAGATTCTAAATCTTTGTTTTTCCTATACTATCTGAAGAAGAGAGTGCTACTAGAGTAGTTGATTCTCTTTACTTCTTGTTCTATTTCTCTCATGTAGGCACTAAGAGATTCCAACCTCTAACATATTAATGCAATTTATCAATAACTAAAAATTAATAACAATAATGTGTGCATGTCTTCTGCAATGAACTATGTAGCCTTGCATATTTTGTAGCAGTAGGTAATTCTTTGTCCCTAAAAAACTCATTTGCTATGCCAAGAATTTTGTGAAATCTTGAAGAGCAAACCTGACAAACCTGTTCTCTTATCTAGATTCCAATTCGCTGAGATCTAAGATTATTTTCTTAACACAGTGTTTCACTCTGAAAATTCAGAATGGAAGAACTAAAATTCTCTGTTTCTTATCATGTAAATAGAATACAAATGTAGAATATACCCTTCTTGTAGAGAAGCTACAAGATAATTAGCTCCTAATATTCAAGAATTTTGACACAAAGGACAGCAGGGAGTGTGAAAGCTGTTCCTCGAAAAAAAATCCACAACCAAACCCACAACTAACTTTGACATAGAAGCGAACTTACTAAGAAAGAAAACCTTCTCTTGCATCTAGCCTTTTAAAGAGAGACAACAGAACACAAGCACATACTCTTTAAATTTTCTGTAAGTGACAGATTCAATGACACAGTCAACAGCAGAAGCAGGTAAATAGAGTTTATCTTCTTACATAAATCCAAAGAGAAACAGGCCTGGAAGGGGCCTCAAGAGGCCATCTAGCTCATCCTGCTGTCCCTAGACAGGATCAACTGTATTTATGTTATTTCTCATGTTTGTCTAATATGTTCCCAAATTTCTGTGATAACAGACTCCATGGCTTCACAACAAACCCATTCAACTGCCTTACAATCCTCATTTTACCAAGTTTTTCCTGTCAAATAACTCTACTTTCGTGCTGCAATTAAACCCATTATTTCTTATCACTCCAGATTACTCCATTTCTTTTTTTAACAGCCTCATAAGTAATTGAAGACTGCTACTATGTGTTCCGTTAGTCTTCTATTTTTCAGTCTAAACAACTCTCCATCTTTCCTTGTAGGTCACATTCTCCAGACCACTGGTCATTCTTGTTGCTTTTTTCTGGACTCCCTCCAACAGAACCAACAACGGAGTCAGTCTTCCAGTGTCCAAAAATGGATACAAACAGTCCAGCTAAGGTCTTACAGGGTACAACGAAAGGATTTCTCCATGGAGTTCACTGACTGTACTCCTGTTTATACATCCTACTAAGATGTTTGTCTTTTTTGCAATAGCTTGATATAGTTGGGTCATGTTTGCCCTAAGATCATTATAATCCCCAAATTAATTGCTGAAGAGCTTGCCTAGTCAACTGATCATGCCTATGCAAGTGCAATACCTTATTTGAAGAAAACCAGTAGAGGAGGACAAAATTCAACAGAGACTAGATCTCTGATTTTTCAAGATTGATTTGAATTCCAATCCCATCCTTAAAAAGCTTAGCAAGCTCTTCCAGCTTTGTGTGTCCTGCAAGTTTACTAAACATAGTTGTTTATGTCATCATTCACATTGATGAATATGACTAACGGAATTTTCCTGGCATTAAAATGAAATTGACAAGCCTATAATGTCTACATCTGTTCTTTAGAGTTAAATATACATATATTTATTTTGAGACAGATGCTATGTTTGTTCCTTGCCCTTTTTCCAGTAATATTCATATGTCTTCCACTATTGTCAGGGGAGAAATCCTAACAATTCAAAGTTCATTTCAGCCAGTCCTGCAAATATGCTATTCATCAGACCTAGATGAGCAGATAATATTTAATTGAATAGTTCAATCTAACTCAGATCAAATCCTTTTTTTGTTGTTAGTAATTATGCCATTTGCACTCTGGATGTCTGACTTCTTAGTAAAGGGTGGTGCAAAATGGCCCTTAAAATTGCAAACATGCAAGTCTATGTCCTAAACTTTACTACAATCACTAAAAATACTGTATTAACATGGAATTGGGAGCAACACATTGCAGCCATGCTAATTACATATATAATTCATGAGACAGTATAACAAATAGGTAAGTTAGGGAACAAGTAAACATACCAACGGGAGGACCTGCTGGAACAACGCACTTCTTGTCCCCCCGGGTGGTAGGGGGAGCACCCTGACTCCTTGCGAGGCCTTCCTGGAGGAGCTCCTGCACCCGGCACTCATTGATGTGGGGGAAAGGGAGGATGTGAACCCGCAAGTGGGAGCCCTCCGTGGGCCGTGGCACTTTCTGGAATGCTATGTGGGGATTGGGATTCTCCTGCAGGTCAGAAGCAAAAGGTTATACACAAACATGTTAAATAGTGTAACCTTCCATCTCATCCAACTTTATTGGATGTTTCATGTATCTGTCATATCTGAAAGATTAAGAAGCCAAGTATCTAACACCACTGACCAATATCATGTTCCATATTCATATCATCCTTGATTCATTGTCTGTAATACTTCCCACTTTGTTAAAGGTTTTGATATAATTATTTCAGTCAACATCCAAAATTCCAAAATAAAGAGAGCAGAAGAAAGCCACTGCTTAACTTAGATTGATTTTATGCAGCTTAATAAATATTTAGGACATGAATAGAAATTAGTTTGAAATCAATCTCTTCATTAAGAGAGAGGGTTGAAGAATATTAAAACATACAATCTCTTCACTGAGTACTGAGAAATAGTCCCATCTTGATCAAAACTACAAAGTGAAAATTCATTTTGCACTATGTTGTATAACACTATGGCTGTCCTTCATTAGGGATCAATTTTTTATCTTCTGTATGTCCCATAAAAATATGTCACGTAGCTCACTGTTTGCCCTAAAGAAATGGAAAAAGTTATTAAAGAAGCTGTCAGATCAGATTTTGAGGTATTCTCAAAGGATAGAAAAGATTTATATTGTGGCAAAACTACTAGAATTTCCACTATGAAAGTAAATATATGCCTACATGTTTCTTCACTTGTTCTTTTATGATCTTTGTTTTCTCTTTCTTTAAAAGAAAATGTAATAAACAGCCCCAAAGAAAACTTTTATCCTTGCTTTTGCATTTTCTTGCAGAGGTCTTCAGAATTAAAAACAATATATATTAAAAATCAGTTTCGTGTCGCAGAACACTGACTTAATTTTTTTTACCAAAAATAATTGCTGCATCTACTACTATATAAATATTATATTTGTCTTGATACTGACATGATCATGCAATACTGAAGACATTAGCAAAACACACCCCGTACTGTACAACAGAGATGTGACTGTATGTGGTATATTTGAAGATATGCTATATGTAGGTAAGCTCAGTTGGCGTTTGTCAATATCAGACACAGTATCAGTATAATATGTGTTCCTATATGTGGACATGCATCTTCTGCCTCTGGTGTTCAGCAGCTGGAAAGACTATGTACATCACAAACCACTAAGTTTCACCTGACTGCTTCTGTGTTGATTTCAGATTGTTTAAAACACTTTCCAGAAAGATATCCAGAAAGATATCTATCAGAAGAGAGCAAGATATGAAAATTCATCATTTTTTTCAATTTTTTTCCCTCAAATGGTTGATAATCTCTCCTGTTTGGGTTTTTTTTCCTGACTTCATTTGTACCTTTTCCAAAATATAACTGAGATCTACATGTTCCATGAAGATTCTACCACCATTCAGAAGATCACATCTCACATCTTGAGGAATGTGATGATCAATCAAACAAAACATGGTATTTTCTTCTCTTCATACATATACCAGGGGTTTTCATTAATCATGTTTGAATTTACTGTTACCCAATTGGACTCTGTGCTGTTACTTATTACTGGCTATGTACCACTGCCAAAGGGCTACTCAGTCAATTTGATTTCTGTTGTAATAGCACAACTAGCTTGCAATAAAACTTGTAAACAGGACCTAACTTGATACTTTCATTTAAGGGAGCAAAAGCCAACAATGGGATCAAATGCATCAACTTGAGAAATAGCAGGCAAAATAAACCAGCTACTTAGCCATAAAAATTCTCTGCAGAGGAAAATTTAATGAAAAAAGTGAAAAATCTAGCTAAGGGGATGAGAGCAGCAGATGCCAGAAGAAGCACGGCAAGGAAAGGGAACACAATCTCAGCAGCGGCTAACAGATGGCATACAACAGAAAAACCCAGAAAGGGAGAATAACAATTCCACATTCCATTTAATGGAGAAGAGAGATCCAGAGGAAAGATACAGAAAGAGTTACTTTAATCTTGGCCATCACAAACCTAACCTCAGCTGCATATGCTATTAAGAATGTAGGTCTCGTGTCTTCAACTGCTGAAGCAGTATATGCCAAAAACTTGTCTAGATTTTCCACTTGTACCAGCTAGACTAATACAAATATTATCTCTGCCTAACAAACTCTGTTTCTCACATGATATAGAGTGCTACAATATGATGACTATTTAAACTGTGGAATAAGATGTCAAAATATGTCACACAGGAAGTTTAAAATGAGGCAGCTCTAGTCTTAACTTATAGAAGCAATGTTACTAATCACAGTGCTTTAGTCTAAGACAGCTGAACACGCAGCTACTAAAAATCTGGCTTTTAAATACACTACGTCACTGACCTAGTGATATGAAACACCAGGTCAATTGCAATAGCATAAATAAACTTCATCATACGAGAAGACTAAAATGAATTCATTTTGACAATTTTTTTTAAGAAATAAAGTTGCACATTTGCACATTCTATAAATGATCTATATTGACTAGGAAACAAATACAAGGGTTCACCATCTCCTTTGGAGTAATTTAGTATCATAGTACTGATGTGATATGTTGTGATGGTTGGAGGCCATCTTGGGCACAGTGATCACAAAATGATAGCTTTTGATTATCAGAGGAGGAGGGTTAGCAAAACAGCCACCTTTGACTTCCAGGGGGTAGACTTTGACCTGTTTAGGAGACTGGTTGACAGAGTCCTTTGGGAGGCAGCCCTGAAGGGCAAAGGAGTCCAAGAAGGCTGGGCATTCTTCAAGAAGGAAATCCTGAAGTTGTAGGAGCAGGCCATCCCCATGTGCCGAAAGATGAGCCGGCAGGGGAGAAGACCAGCCTGGCTGAACAGAGAGCTTTGGCTGGAACTCAGGAAAAGAAAGAGAGCTTATGACCTTTGGAGGAAAGGGCAGGCAACTCAGGACTACAAGGAAGGTGTGGGGTTATGTGGGCAGAAAATTAGAAGGGTCAAAGCCCAACTAGAACTTTATCTAGCTACTGCTATAAAAGACAATTAAAAATGTGTCTGTAAGCACATTAGAAACAAAAGGAGGCCTAAGGAGAATCTCCATCCTTTATTAAATGCTGGGGGAAACATAGTGACAAAGGATGAAGAAAAGGCCGAGGTACTGAATACCTTCTTTGCCCCAGTCTTTAATAGTAAGACCAGTTGTTCTCTGGGTTGCCAACTCCCTGAGCTAGAAGACAGGGACAAGGACCAGAAACCCCCATAATCCAAGGGGAAATGTTTAGTGACCTGCTACACCACTTAGACACACACTATTAACTTAGACAGTGTTAACCTGAAAGACCTGAATTCAGAAAATGCATGTTGCTATGTTAAACACCACTATTAAATTAGTAAAACAGAATTTACTATTTATTCAGAAGCTTTTATTTCTGATAACTTAATTTTAGATCATAATAAAAGATGATTGTGTCAGCACTTACGATTAAGAGAAACCTATAGGATGAGGAGGTTTACCATGGAATAAATAGTATTTTATTACAAATCAAATCTCATAGATGAAATTAATATATGTAATAAATATTCTGATGAGTGATGTTTCTCTTAATTTTCCACAACATACATTCTCTTCTTGGAAGTCTGAAGTGTCAGTGTAAGTATTAAGATACTCCAATAAGTATGCTACACCACATATGGACAAGAGACATTTCTTACACATTTTTAAATGTGAAATAGTTTGAGTCCACAAGGATGCATTTGCTCTCTCTTCTAATGTCTACCATCAGCAAAGTAGATTAAGCTGTGCATCAATTCTTTCTTTCAAAAAAGTATAACAGCTATTTAGCAATTTCAGGGGAAAAGAGACAGAGTGAGTAAGTGAAAGGAGTGAATAAGTGAATGAAATTCTGCAATGAAGGACAGTATGAAAGCCAGACTGGCCCCATTTAAAACACCCTATTATTCACACATTCCATTTACTTGAAATACATACCACCACCCATTATCGCCCAGTGCCCGTCCGGTATCTCCCAATGCCTCCCAGTTTCGCCCAGTGCCCCGCCAGTATCGGCCACCGCCTCCCAGTATCGGCCAGTGCCCGTCCTGTATTTC
>JAOXNG010000031.1:57237853-57248697 GCA_028566535.1 Scolopax minor
AGGAGGCTGTGTACAACCAGCAGTGGACAGGAAATGGCGGACACTGTGGGCCTAATGGCTTTGAGAGGAAGGGAAGGCCTCACAGGGGTCCACAAAGGCACACAGGGGCATGGAGTTCTCTGGACCGCCGCCATCAAGGGAGAGCAAAACTGTACAGCAAACTTTTTAATTTCTATTGAATGTGATGTTCATGGTATAAAATATTCCTGTTGGACAGTCTGGATCAAACACCCAGGCCTTGCTCCTCCTCATCCTTGCACCTGGCAAGGCTCAAAAACACTTACACCTTGAATCGCACATAGCCTAGCTGGCTATAAAGTAAATATTTTCATGAATTCAGCCATTAGAGTCTTCCAAAAGTGGAGCATTAGAGGAGAAATTAGTCCTGTGTCATTCAACCCACGACATCAACAGAGATTCGTTGCTCTGATATAACCCTCAAACTTGAGGCTTTCTTCTTTAACTTGTATGAATCTAATTTTGCCACAACAATCAGATTAAGATGTCAGCTCTGCTTCTAAATATTGACATTTAATTTTAAAATAACAATCTAGCCATAAAAATCTACATTCGGAACTGAAGTAAATTTTTGAAGATTAAAATGATCTAAATAACTGAAAAGAGTTGTCCCTACTACTGAATGTAGTTGATGTTAAAGGACTTAACACAGTTTGCTCCATCAACATGCAGTTAAATTATAGCACACATGAACTGTAACTATCCCTTATCTCCTGTCTTTTCATCCTCTTCTTCAGAACTTCGACATGCCCATCTTCATACTTGAATCTGTGCACCCAAATTTGCCATTTATCAAATCTCCAACACTGAAGGCTCCAATGTAAACCAACTTTGTTAGCCAACTCTCCACACCTATCTGCTGTCCATCACTACATCCTCCTGGGTTGTTGAACCACCTCTGTGGCAGGCAGCCCTGTAAATTGCCTTTGCTAAAGATGTGACTCATTTTTAGACATGAGGACAATCCAGACATGCTGACCATATATCTCCACTCTGGGGGCACAGGCTACTGAAGGTAGTGCATTTTGTTGAGATTAACACTGAGCAGAGAAAAATTAGGTTTATCTTCATGCCAGAGTGAGGAAAAGAAAACACAAAGCATTAGATGTAGCTTTACTGTTCTGAAGGTGGAAGCTTCCAGGCATCATTTGAAACTTGAAAGAAACAAGATGTGAACAGGAAGTGAAATTAGAATTGTACTTTTATTAATTCATCCAGTCCTAGAGAAAGAATATCTCTCATTACAAATTTTCACTCTAGTACTTCATTATAACTGTCAAAACCAGTTTGTCCTACACAAAAAGTTTGCACTCAAATTGTGCCAAGTTCAGCAAGCCCAATGTTTTTCTACTAACTGCTCAGCAAAGAATACTTAGAGACCCCGTATAATTTCTTATTTTAAGAAAAATTATTTAAAGTCTGCTTTAATAATCTCATGCCAATTACTCATCTGGGATGGATCCCTTTCTCTCCATGTGACTTGGTCTCTGTTGGTTTTATTTGCAGCCAAATAGACTCTTTGCTGGTTTATTAACAATCAAAGGCCAAAAACCATTCAGCATCAATTCATTTTATTTACTTTTCAGATTATACAAATGCCTGCATCCAATAAATTCTAACACTTGTACAAAAGTTAAAATAAACTTAGCTGACTGCCTCTAGAAGATGAATCTGCATCCTGCCCATAATGTGCTGTACTGAACTAAAACCACAGGTGAATAGAATTACTTCATGGCTTGTCTATGTGCACAGAATCCTGCAACTGCAGCTGAATTTATACTAGAATAATTATACCAGCATAAAAGCCATTATCTTGATTTAATAATTTCAAAATAGGATAATAAACTGTAATAATCCACAGTGTGGATGCTATCAGCTAAAAAGGAAAAGGACCAAAGACAGAAAATATACGAAGATTGTAAACTTACCAAATATAATAATCTTAAATCTCTGTACCAGGTCAGCTCATTCACTCCCTAACTACTACTGACACTTCAGAGTACTCATATATGGTAACAAGGAGTTTGCACTGCACCTTCCAGCATTACACAATTTATGCCACCAGCATCTATTAGATGTTTACCATTTAATGCACCTCACATTAAAATCTCCAGAGGGTGCTTATATGCATTATCATCTAAATACACTGAAAGAACTTCAGAATAAAAGTAACCTAATACCCACATGTTCCAGCTTTTAGTCCAGTGTATGCAGCCAGAGGGCAAAGCCTAGTTACAGAGCAGGCCATTAGGCTACTTGCACCTTGGAAAAGCTGGGAAGTTCCAGGCACTGCATATGCTGAAATTCCATGGGGCAATGATCAAAAACATTAAGTAACTGTTTTCAACATGTTAAACTTAGCACTGAAGGATGCTGAAGAACTGCAGTAACAAGTCTTTTGAAAGAATTATGCATATGCAAACATTAATTTCAGAGATTAGAGTTTACTAAATCTTTCTCAAATTTCCCAAAGGCAGCAAACATGATCCATAGATTCCACCCTTTGATGCTTTACACACCTTATCTAAGGTGAGAAGACTGCAGAGACCTAAGCAAAGTAAGCAGAACAAACAGCAAAAATCACTTAAAATATGGTATGAATTACCAACCTAAACTGAGTCATAATGGTTTTTATATGATAGAACAATGGATGCAGAAGTACACCAAGGCAAAATTTTACACGCACAGATTTTTGGCTTGTTTAATTAAAATGACGTAAATCAATTCCTTTAAATTGCAAACAGGGAAACACATTGAAGAGGCTTTCAATGAATTGCTGAATTACTATTAACTACTGTTTGAACAAATTACCTGATCATTACTGACAAAGAAAAGCCTCTGCTTAAAAGACAGTATCCCCGCCATCCTGTGAACTGAGACCTGGGGCTGCTGTGTAGACACAGTACATGAGTAAAGAGGAAAAGGGGACCTTTACCCAAAACAAGCTTTTGCACCTGTAATAGCAGGAGTTCAAATGGGGGATGTGTGAGCTAGTGGGTGAATGCACAAGCCAGATGATAAACAGGACGGGATAAGTTACTGCCAGAGTTATCAGGAGGATGGAAATATGCTTTCCTCTGGACAACTGTTCTCACCTTACCTTTAAACTCTGGACTAGAGAGGACCTTAAATGTAGAAAGGGACATTAAATAGACATGTGTCTTTCTTATAATATAGAACATTAGCTGCAACTTTCTCCTTACACAGGAGCAGAAAGGAATCAAGGCATTACTACTCTATACTCCCTATCATCCATTTTTCAGTAGATTTAGAAAGATGATGATGTAATATAATAAACATTATTTTGAGAATTGGGTCAGGGGTGTGTGTTCCACAAAATGTAGAACATTTTGGGGGAACTAACAATAAGAGGTCACTTTCACAAGAAATTTAACATTTGGGATATTCACAAAATAGTTATTAAACTTCATCTGAAGTATAACATGTTAATATAATATCCAAAAGGGGATCAGATTTCACACTTCAAAAAGGGTACAACCGAACCAAGTGTTCTCATCCTCTGCTAAAAGCCAAACGTCAGTGACTCATCAAGCTGTGTATGCTTTGACACAGTACTATCACCAGCTCTCCAGTTCAAGCATAAAAATTAAAACTTTATGAAGCATGAAGTCATTTTGTTGGCAGTTTTTATGTTGACTCAGGAAATATTTGTGAATGTTGTGAATCTGCCATTTTAGGTTTGGGATTTTGACAATTTCTTTTTCCTCTTTTTGCAAGGGGGTCAGAGGGAGGAAGAGAACATGAATGGGAAATGGGAGACTTGTGAATTATTACTTATGTGCATTTTTCAGAATGACATATTTGGTCTTCCCAACTTTGTGTTCCTAATGTTTTAATGTACGTATGCTTAAGACAACACAACAAGAATGATACAATCTTGTAGTAAGATTGTTATAAACAAATGTTTGAGGGTTTGTACTGCTCTCATTAAGCAGATTTTCTGTAATGCACGAAATGCAGTTGCATAGGCTCAATTACTGCCATAAATCAGTTTCTAATTTGTTGATGGCAGGGTTGAGGAGAGAAGATAAATCTCTTTCAAAGTGCAAAGCAACATACAATTTGACCATTAAGTTCCCAAGTTATGTGAGTCAACATTTTTTAAAAAAGATTCTATCTATGGTGCTCTTCCAAGCATTGTTAGTATAAAATTTAACTGTGTAATTGGTAAGAAGCACAACTGAGGTCACTAGAAGTATCTGCTGAGTCAAAAGTATTAAATCAAATCTTCGTGTGCTAAGTGGCAGCACCCAGAAAATGCTGATAGAAGTAAACCCCCTCATTTTAGCAAATAGTGTACACACCACACAGAGCTATACATATATATATACATATGTATGTGTCTCTGTGTGTGCATATATATAAGCATTTTTTGATGGCTAATAAAGTTACAAACACAGAGTAACTGAGTTTTATGGGTAAATTCTGTAGACGTAAATGATGATTCTTCTGAATGCCCCTGCTTTGGATGCTCAACAGCTTCCGACTTCAGATGGCAGAAAAATAGACTATTTTTTCAATGGATAGGAGAAGGTTTTCTTCCAATCAATGAGATTTCACGCAGATTTCAAATCGACGAGATCTGAAGTTTACAGCAATGATCAAAATACAATAATGGAAAAAAACAACCAACCAACCAAAAAACCCCAAAGTACTGTGAGGGAAGAGGAAATAATAATGTTTTGACTTATTCTCCTAATTCCTGTAGATACATGCATCCATTCTATTAGAGCATCTAAATGGCACCTTAAGCCAGACAATGTGGGTCAGATCAAGCATGTGCTGGAGACATAAAAGGCTAGAAGGAGAAACCAGTGCAGTATCTCAGATTTCTTTACACTTTCTATTGGTAGAAACTTGACGTGAAAGAGAAATCTTGCACACTGAATTGCTCTGAAACATGCTAAGGAAGTCTACCATTTTTACCATTGTTAATTATTTGTTAGACTGCCTCTAGTAGTCTAGTCACGTTCCAAACTTTAGAGTCCTGTTAAGATCAAACTTCCAAATGCTTCACTTTAGTCTGCAATGAGGAACGTATCCTTATATAGCTTTAACAAATGTTACTGGAACAATTAATTGAGACTAGCATCATGAATCAGAAAAATTCACCAAGGATTACCTGGCAAAGCTGTATCACCTGCATTCTTAACATCAAGTGAGCTCTATTCCCCTATTTAATGGAATATCACGTGTTCACCTTCCTTGGGAGTACAGATATGGAGTATTATTCAGACTAAATCTATCTTTTTTATAACTTTTCAGAGCTTTAAGAGAGCTGATCTCTAATCAAAGAGATTATCTGCATCCCTGCAGATAATAAATTCTGAATGACAGGACTGCAATAATACAAAGTGTGATTCATACATGTCAACAAATAAAGTAGTATTTTATTTTCTGTCCAGGGATAGGAAATTGAAAATAGGCCATCAGCTGATTACTACAACCTGTGCTTTTCTCTGGAAAACTTGTTATGACATGCAACTGCCAAGAAATTAAACTGAATTCCAGGCTTTCAGAGATACCAGGGAGAATACTTTTTTTCTGCAGGTCATATAGCTTTTACAGTTGCTATATTTATCTTGCACCATATGTTACAATGGGTACCACTTACATACACCATGTGAGTACATCCTCCTTACTTTTCAGGTAGAATTTACAAATTATCCTGTAACAAGCAGCTGAAGCAGGAATGAAGGTAACTGGAATGACTGAAGCAGCCTTCTTAGACCCACCTTGATCAATTGTGTCAAACAGGTCCTTGTACTATTCTGCAAGAAGCTCAAAAAACATTCAATGGTTCTCTTCTAGCATTCACAAACTGAATTTGTGAGTTTGATTTCACTTTGCAGTTTAATCACAGAAACTTCCAAGAGGTTGATTCCATTTTTTTGTGAAGATGATTCTGTCAAGCCAAACATCTAATCTGCTCAAGCTCTATTCTGACCAATCTCATGTATCAGCAAGGTGAAGGCTCCTGGGAAAGAAGCAACACCTCTTTTTTTTATATTTAATCTTACTTTTGTCTTAGTGGGATATATCATTCAGTAAATAAACCAAAACTGTACTGTATTTAACTGCGAAAAGTACTATCCAGATTTCTTTTCAAGTCCTGGACACTATGTTTCATGGATTGTTTGTTCAACAAGGCATGCATCTGAACGGTTAAATCAGTATTACTTTCATAGCCCAATGCTTCATAAGCTTATGTTTCATTAGAGATTGTACATGTGCCGAATTCTTGTCTAATGACCATGTAATAGGGCACGTTCAATTATTGTCCTTGGGTTTTAGAAAGAAACAGGAAGTTTGGCTATAAACAATGCAGTCATAGAATAAATTTCACCACAGCAAGTTCATCTGAAAAAAATGCATTCTTTACAACAGTCAGGAATGGCATTATGAGAACCAACATCCTGCTGCACTCAGTTTTGGTTGGTTTTTTTCCTTTTTTTTTTTTTTTGTATTAATACTTAGGCAATATAAGAAAAAAAAACACTTTTTAGTTAATACTGGATGTCTTGTGATGAGCATTACTTGAAAGATGTGGATAGTGAATCAAAAGCAGCTGCTAGAAACCACAGGATAAACAACAAGTTTGTTAAATTTAGTATATGTTATGAAATACATATAGTGGAAGAAGAATAAGCCGTTGTGAATTTTTATCAGCTGGGAAAGAATTACTATAGAATATTTCACTCTTTACTTATAAAATAAGGAAATAAAATAAAGGAAAGATGACAGACATTAAATAATGACAAAACTTTCAACAGGAAGATATCAGTTGATCTAGACTAAAATTTACATCTAAGATACATCTAAATTTTTTTTTAAATTTCTGCTTTTAACTCCTCTTTATAACCTAAAAAAGTATCCAGCTAAACTGTAGCAACAGAACAGAACAACTATTATTCTCTGGCTTCCAATTGTAACTAGAAAAAGTACAATATTATTATTACCATGTCATATATTTTAATTATTCTACAAATAGGGTAACATTTCAACTTCAGTATTAAATATACAGAGTACACCTGGATTTTTAAAAGCATTTTCTTAAAATAATAATTAATAATGTTACAGTTGTTTACTGAAAGAGCAAAAAATTACTTTAATTAACTGTCTATTTAATCTTAACTAATTTTAATATACTTAATTCCAAAATTTTACTTGTTTTTTTAATTTACATAGGGGGAAGAAAATATTTGAAAACAAAACAATGATAGTCTGCAATTACAGTTCGGATTAGGTTTTCCCTAGGTTCTAGCTTTTAAAGATTCCAAGTATTATATCATAGCAGAGATTCTGTGAAGTACTTTACATCAAATGTCTATTTTTGAAAGACTGAGTTGACCCAAAATAATTAAATGTATGTTTAAAAGCAAAGCCTGCCAAGTAGCTGACATCCAAAATCTGACCTATCTAAAAGCTGGAGTACTATTGTATCAGTTTTAAAATCTTGCCATTTACACTCACAAAAATCTTGCCAATAAATGCTCTTACAGAAATATGTATGTACATTACAGCATACTTATACATATTTGTTCTGTGCTGGCCTGATAGAGGTGGCCAGCAGAGGGAGCAGAAGTTAATAAACGTTTTTCCTAGAACAAAGATGAGAATCATTTATGCTATGTCAAACACGGAAGTAAATTAAAGGAACACCATCTTAGTTGTCCCATTAAATAAAACACACGGTAGAGATAAAGAAATTCTATGAAATATTTTTTGTTGTTTTTTTTTTCAAAGCAGATAAAAACCAACACAAATGAGTACATTGAGCTTACCTTTTGCAAGAATACATGCATTTCTGTATGACAGAAAAATACATCCTTACCAGGAACAGGCAAATATTTTCTAAAGTTGTGCTCTATAAGATTAATCTATTGTTTCTAGATAATTTTTTTTGCATTTTTGTTACTTATTGTAAAGTTTTTACCTGCAGGTTAATCTCTGCTTCATAGAAAGTTAAGCAGGAACAGTAGTGTCTCTCTGAGTCTATATCAGTCAAAACCACCACAAAGAATGTTGGCTGTTTTCTCTCTTTTGAAAGCTGCCATCCTCCAGGTTGGCAAAACTAAAAAAACAAAAACAAAGAGACATATGGTTAAGCAATAATATCCTTTGTTTGAAGAAATTCGGAAAATAATTTATAACAATATAACAGAACATTATCTGAAACAAGACACACATTTTATTTTAAGGATTGCAAAATTTGGAGAAAATGGGAAAAAATCAATAGGTTTTGGAGTTGGTCAGATGGATATAAATCTATCTCTAAAAACATAAAGAGAGATATAATAACCTCTATGAACTGAAAATGTGTTCTTTTGAATTCAGCATTCAAGAGTATCTTTGCAGGATTTAACAGACAACAACAGGAATTAACTGATGCGTCACATGGGTTTCACTTGGATAACAGGTTAGAATTTGAAGCTAAAATTGTTGTGTCTTGAAATGTCTCTACATTTTTAATTTCTCCACTTATTTCTCCATTAATTTATCTAAGCAAACACAGATACTCCACCTATACCTACCTGCAAAGTTACTCAATATTTACTCCTACAAAGGACTATTTACAGAGTAATATTTTCCTCCATTTACTGACTACGTCTCTAAATGTTATTGTGAACATTTGGAATTTTATATGTCACACCATAACAGCAAGGTAAGTTTTGTGACCCCTGTGAAAAACATGTTCAAGTTTTGTGACTTCACAAGTCTCAGGGACAAAGAAAATCGTTTGCTTTTTGAACTCAAAAAGGCTGTGGTTCTCCAAATACTTCATATGTACTTAGAATACTAATTATTTCCAATCTCTTGCAGCAACGAGCAGAGTAAATATGTGCAATACTTAAAACATGCATCAAATAAGTCTAAATCCTTTCAGTATTTGTTCCTTCAAGCTGAGAGGGGCCATGCAGCAGAAGTCACAGAATCGAAGACAGCAATTCTGATCTCAGAACAGATATGCAACAAGCAGCATGAACAAAAGAGAATTACAGCTCAAAAGCAAAGGGAAAAGTGTATGTTCTTTCTTCTTATTTAAATGCCTGGAGTATAACATCAGTTAATAACTTGTTCCCAGTGCTGGAAGAGTGTGCTGAAATTCAGAAATCAGTTTGCTGAAGATTCCTGAGATGACGTTCATGGAATTTTGTATTCACTCGCATTTTTTAACTTGAGGCTGAATTCACAAACACGGGAAAAAAAAAAAATCAACAAGTGTATTATTATTAGCAAAATTATAAACTTTAAATTTACATGGGGCAAAGCTAATAGCCCCTGTATGGATAAGGCATAATAACATTTAAAAAAAACAACAACAAAAAAAATCAGGACCCAAAAAAACATTTCTAGAATTGTTAAACAATGCAGATACCAAATGAAACAGAGAGATTGCTCAAATCTCATGTTTCCAGCAATTGCTTCTTTCCCCTAGAGAGCTGCTAAGAACTGAAAGAGCATGAAGAGTAAATTGTAAACAAACATTTACTACAGATCATCTTTAGAACCTCTACAATAAAACCTGTGTAGTCTTACGTGAACAGCAGTTAAAACTCTGCCTGTGATATACAGTTTATTTTATGGTTCTGGGAAAATCTTCAGAACCAAAGTTTTCTCATGTTACATTCTTCATATTCTAGATAGTCAGCTTAACACTTCCGAGTCTGCGTCCTTAGAAACGCTAAGCACCCCTTCCTGCATCTGAGAATAACTCTTCTGAACATCAAAAAGTACTCTGAGAAAAGACATCGTAGTCATTCCAAGCTAAGCATCCAGTATTAGTCCATGATTTTGATAATACTGGCCTAATCTCCCTTTGTTTTTCATTCTATGTCAGTTAAAAATAAGAAGATACCACTATTAATCTTGCAGAACTGCTATAAAGATAGTGTAATATGGTTGATATATACAGACATTATAACCAAAGCATCATGAAAGAAGTTCGACAATAAAATCATTAGAATTCTGTATGTATTGCAGATCTTAGGTGGTGTCTGGTAAACGAAGATGGAATCTGTAGTTCCAATGAGATAAATGTCCAAACCCCTAAAAACCATTTGTTCAACAAGTATAAGCCAAAATGCAAAGAACGCAATAAGATTCTGTTAATAAATAAAATCTTTCTCTGGCATACTGTTAAAACTGAATCAACCATACAAGGTAGGCTAAATTAAGGCTGCTTATGCAGTCCTAGCTCTGGCACTTCTTAAGCTCTGAACGCTTGAGTTGACAATCTCAACAAGCTTTCAGATCTGCCAAGTCTACCAGTTCTGACAGGAGACCCTTGCTGGAGCTCTCGCCATTTAGCTTTACGGGTAATTTCCCATCTCACACCTGGAAGTAGCAATCTATCAGATTTCTGAGTGTTTGGAATTCCTGGACAAATAACTTTTATGCACACACCAAACAACACTGTACTAAAGGCACAGAAGAGCTGGTATTCTATATCCAAATAATCCACAGACAATGTATTCTGCATCCAAAGGACAATTATGTGAGCTTGGGGTATGCAGCTTATGCATAGCTGGTTTTCACATGACAAACAGGATCTTCTGATTTTTAATTTTGAGGGATTGGTAGGTTCATTTTGAATATGGCTTTTGTATTTATTTTAAAATAAAACGTACTTTTAAATAATTATTTTTACTGTAATAGGCCATTATTGCCGAGTCTACTGCATAAAATTTATACCAACATCTGCCCTGTAAAGTGAGAAATACAAAGGGAAAACCTGCAGCTGAATTTATAACTACCAGAAGTGTCTGTTGCTCTGGGCAGGCTGTTTTTAACAGCTATCTCTC
>JAOXNG010000031.1:57348875-57369754 GCA_028566535.1 Scolopax minor
AGTGGAATCTGCTTTAATCCCAGCTGGATATGCCCCCAAGGCTTTATAGGATGCAAGAAAGACCACTCCTCATCCCACCGAGTGCTGCTGTCCCTGCTATGAGAAAATGACACCACGTGGGTGGCAAAGACTCGAGCTCATTTATTTCTCAGATTCTTACAATTGACTGATGATGAAGGCTGTCAGGGAAGAGGAAGAATCCTTCTTCTTTTGGGGTTGGTTTTTTTTTTTTTTTTTGGCTTTATGTATTTAGTTTGGGTTTTGTTTTTTGTCACCAGCACAAAAGGAGGACAAAATGACTCTCTGCCTTCTGTTTCGTTATTCATTACTACCCCGGAGCGTGGTGGTCGTTGGCGCTCGCGCACGGATGTCGAGTTCAAGGAGAAGAGGAATTTCAACCCCATCTTGCAGATGTGTTTAGTGAAGCCCAGTTAACGTTCACTTCTCTTCCCTGCTCCTCCTCGTGTATCTTTCTGTAGAAGAAAAAGCAAATGTAGGCTGGGGAAACAGTGCTGCTGCCAGAAATCTCATCTATCTGGATGCTTACTACAGGACAGATCAAGGAAAGAAAGGATTTTTTTTTATCATTAGTAATAGCACAGTCCCGGCCAGATGCAAGGGAAAAATGAGTCTCCTATAGAAGGCTTGACCAACCCTCTAAAGGACTATATTAAGCTGTTTTCAAGGGCTTATGTCTTATTTTAGCAAGTCACACACTCACATGCCCAGCTGCCCCCCACTCACAATGCAGGTGGGTCAGATTACTCCGTATGCCAAAATGGGAGTGACCTATTGGCTATAGAAAATATTTGGGAATGTAGTTATGCAGAGCAGACAGTCACGGGCTTTCCATGGAGTGGTTCTTCAGTCCATGGAGCACTCGGACTCGATGATTTTTGCTATCGCATCCTTGTCTTTCCGGTGGGTCTCAAACACCCATTTTTTGCATCCATTCCTTTCTTCCCAGGATATTTGGGATTTGAAAACTCACAGCAACACTTTTTGTAAGAAAGAGTTAAAGAGTGAGTTATAAGAAACAGGTGCTTTTCCACTGACTTAGCTCAGAAATTAGGTGCTTCTGAAAATGCTACTCCATGCCCTGTCTTTCTAGGCATGTTGAATAAGTGACTTCTAGAAACTATGGGGCCTGAAACTGCAAAAATATTCATGGTAAATTTGAAATATGGACATAATCCCAGCTCTCTAGCTCAGGAGAGTCTCTGAGATCCTTCCCAAGGCCGGTGAAACTGATGGGAGGTTCAAAGGACTATGAAAGTGGGTGAGTGTGAAAGGGATAAAGTAACTGCAGGCTTGTAGTTAACAGTATTAATTTTCTTTCCTGGCAAGGACAACGGCAGAAATCCTGTTTAGTAAATTCTCCTGGGATCTGTGGCAGGAGGAGGCTCGGAGTGGGGCTTAGCAGCTTTATC
Source organism: Scolopax minor (assembly GCA_028566535.1). Classification (NCBI taxonomy): domain Eukaryota; kingdom Metazoa; phylum Chordata; class Aves; order Charadriiformes; family Scolopacidae; genus Scolopax; species Scolopax minor. Next base: position 57,350,306 of record JAOXNG010000031.1, read on the forward strand.
TGCAGGCACTCCTCAGTATTTTACTGACACTGACATTCTGCAAGGGGAGATTTGGGAACGTGACCAGCCACCTAACTCTGGCCTCAGTAGTAATTTCCTAGCTGGAAAACTCTCCTAGCCCATTGACTGATTAGGTCATTTTAATTTACAGAAACGTTCGGCCCTGTTTTTTAAATCTGACATTGAAATGCTGCCACTGAAATGTTCTTGCCTCCACCTCCAAGTTTGCTTCTGCCAACGTTAAGCATAAATCAGTGGATCTCTGACTAGCTGCCTCTTAGCAGTTGCTTTAATATCTGTGTAGAGGCGTGTGGGAGCGGGCAAGAGAAGACACGTGCCTGGGGCGTGAGCAGAAGTGTGTCCTTTTGTGTTTGTCCCCTGAGGTGGGCAGAGGCACAGCTTGTACCTTGGCTGCAGGATGCCCATGTCCCCTTCCCAGGCAGGGACACACCACGCGGGCAGATGGCACCTCGCCACCACACTTGGGTGTCCCCAGGATGCCACAGGGCTGGGAACCTGGATGGAACCCAGCAGAAGTAACCTATAAAAGAGCCTCCTCTTTAGCATGTACTGCTATATATACTGCTATATGTTGTCTCTCTCCTATGGTTCTGTGATGGCTGAGAGCTGCTAAGGCCAGAAGGAAACGTTGTGAGTAGCTTACATCCACTTTTTTGGAATCATGATGCACATCCCTGGTGCAATGGAAGAAATGGTGGCTACAGCTTCATACTTACCCTTCTTCGCCTGCCCAGAAAGACACTTTGCAGCCTCTACCCCACCCTAAAGAGAAAGACACAGATCTAAAGACACAAATTCAAATGGTAAGTACTTGATAGTTACTTTGCACAGCATAAGCATCAACAGTGTGTGGAGGGAAGGAAGTGAAGATGCCCTGAGGAGCTGCCGGCAGGAGCTTTTCATTGGGTACAGCCATTCACAGGATCTCATGCCCAGCAGAGATTTGTAGCTCTCCTATCTCCCTCAGGAAGCCAGACAATCCCTAATGGAATTGGGAATTAAACTCTGATCTTAAGTCCTTAGCTTTTCTGGTCTTATTCTGTGAGCCTTAGTTTTGTCACTTAGATTTTTGTGCACACTGTTACAATACATTTCTTGCTAAAACCCCTTTTGGATGTAACAGATCTCTTAAAGAGCATGTAGACAATGTTCAGGGAATTTCCATATGGTGTCTTCTAGGTCATCTTATGATATTGATAAGTACAGTGGGGAAAAAATCATTGGGCCCCTCTTTGTACATTATATAAGTAACTTAAAGAATGAATATATACAGGAAGTGTATGTGTATTCACATGTGTATAAATTAAGACATGTGCTCATATGTACATGTTAAATATATTAAGGTAATTAGTAGCAGAGCAGCAAGATTCACTTTATTTTCCAAGACCTGTTTTATGGGATTTATTTAGGGCTGCAGCAGCAGTCTGTCTACAGCAGCTAGCTTCCAGTGCAGCCAAGTGAGTCATTTCCACCTACACTAACACATGTCAAAATGGCTCCTACTGTGTGTCTACTTATTAGAAATAAACAGAAAATAATTATATTAGTCTCAACTTCGGCACCTTCTTTTACCTGAGGGTCTTAAAGCAGTGTAGAAATGTAGGTTTCCCAGCCCTCCTGTGGTGGTTAGGTGTATTATATATGTTAGGCCATATAGGTGGGGAAACTGAGGCAAAAATTTGTCTAATGTCACATAGCAACTCTGCAAAAAGAGGAAAACTAGATGCTGCCTGCTCACATAGCTATGTTACCTACCCACTGGACAACACAGTTATTAAATCCCAGAAATACTTTTTTTTTTTTTTTTGCTTTATTTCTAGCTGGAAGTGATGGAGGATTTTTCCTTTCTGTCGCTTAGCTACCCCCTGACCTTCGGATAGTCTTTCTCATTGGCTGGGTGAATGCATTTGCCTCCAGCTGCTTGGATGCAGACACGTTTCAGACCTCCCCCTCCAGCAGGATTTCATCAGCTGTCCTGCCTCGACCATGTGTTCCTCTTCCCATCTTGCTGAAAGAAATTTTGTTATTTTTCCTCTGGCATATATCAAATGATGATAGAGAAAAAATGCAGAAAAAGCCTTCAAGACTGATGATATTTTATTGATTTGTTGTATTACCTGACAACTCAATGTTAATTAAAGCTAACCCACTAATTACTGTAATTCTGCTTCTCTGGACTTTTCCACAACCTGCAGATCAGTGGGATTTCCTGTTCAAAACAGCAAAAACTAGAACAGTTAAGACTCTGAACAAACAGGGACCTGAACTTGGCAACATGAATCTGCATCCATTTGACAAATGACCTCACTGATACTAAAAACATCTTGCTAACAAAATCTTGTATGAGAAGTCTACTTGATATAAGAGGCTTTAAATCTTTAATTAAGACATTTGGCAGTGAAACTTAAGGTCTAATAGTATAGCGTAATTTTATACTGTTACTTTGAGGATTTGAGTTCTAAACCTATTCTATATTTTGACTCCTGAAACAAAGGCAGCTAGAATAATCAAGAGATGATGTGGTGGAGGGTTTAACCTAACAACTTTCACTGGTCCCATTAAATGGAATAAAAGTGTGTTAATTTTCGTTTGGAACTAGTTTGGAGAAGCATATTTTTGCTTCTCCAATATTTTGGAAAAGCATTGACTGGAACAGAAGACCCAAAAGAAAGAGAAGAAACAGAACTTGTCAGGGCATTCTGTAACTTTTCTTGAGGTATTTAATCATGGAAGATGCATAAAATCTAGAACCCTCTGTCAGTCAGCGGGGTCCTACATACCGTGCAAAGGACAGAGTTAAATCTCCTTTTCAATGGGACCTGAACAAACCATAGCATGGAGCTTCCTTTTTTTCAGCCTATGATGAACCAGCCACAAAGCACTGAGTAAGGTGAGCCTTAAATCCAGTTCCTTGGTAGTCTACGAGGAGGCATGTTCAGCTTCTTGGGATGCACTATCTACATCTACTTTCTCTGAAAGGCCTGAGGAGAAGGCCTTTTCCAAACACCCTTTTCCAAACTGCCAGAAGGTGAGGTGTGATGTCTCCTTTTCCCCATCAGCGTGGGAAGGACCTGCCCAGAGTACTGGGCACCTGGGTTCAATTCTCACCCCAGTCAGAAGAGCATAAAACTCTGACCTCTTGAGAATGTGTCCTCGCTACCGGGGTATTCAGTATTTATCAGAAATAGCTGACATGTGAGAGACTGAGTTTAATTCACAGGAATGTGTGCAAACAGACAAAATCTTCAGATGGAAGGTATTGCAGAACTGCAAATTATTATATTTAATCATAGAGCTCTTGAGACTCTGCCCTTTGAAGCCTAGAGGCATTCATTAGCAATGTCCTCGTGTAATGCTGAGCTCTTAGTAGAACATAATGAAAATATCCTCTGGATGAGGGGAAAAAAGAAACACCACATTTCCTCCCATGGGAGAGAGCATGAGAACTAAATGTGCAATCCTAACAGATACTTTCCTTCAGGAGAGATGAATTTGTGTATTTATTCCAGCATCAAAATCAATTTACCAGAAATTTTAAGACAACTTTGCGCTCCTGCTGCTGAGGCTCTCCGGATGTTTTCCTCTTCTTAAGAAAGTGCATCCTGTCTCCCTAATGGACTGTGCCAAAATCCCACCTACAACCATCCCTAAACACCAGGAAAGTTTAGGTCAGATTTAAATGCAGGCTCCTGTGCTAGCATCCATCCCATGGCGGGAATGTAATGCTGGAAAGCTCTCTTCAAGAGGATGTGCTTCCCAGCTTTGACCCTGGGGTCTCCAACGACCCTATGTGCTTGCAAACCTGTCTGGTGAGAAAAAGGGCATCGTTATTACAGCAGAATCTTATGGCTGTGGTGCACCAGGGACAAAGAAGGGACCCACAGGCTCAGGCTGTGCTCTAACCTACTCAGGCCAGAAGCCAAGCAGATGGACAGGGAGCTGGAAGCAATCAGCAGCGCAGAAGTGAGAACTAGTCCCACTTTTTTGTGTGTACAATTGAAAAACATGGATTTGAAACCAATTTGCTGCAAAGAGCCAGGTGATTAAAGCAAGGGTGTACCTAGAGCGCAGTTTGGAAGCGCAGGCACAGCAGAGGCAAAAATACAGCAAGTGCTGGTAGCAGAGTAGCTGTAACAGCATGGACTTGAGCTGCTGACATAAACCTGCAAGTGATTTTCCTTTTGCTTAATATTCATCACCCACCCACTCATCCAAACAAGAGGAAAAGGCCGGAAAAGACTGTCAATTGCAGCATGTTTGCAAATTCTCTTCTTATCACCTATCTTTACTTCTGTAAACAATTTCTGTGCATTATTAACATTAAAATACTGTGCACATGGAAAAATCATAACTAAAGCGTACTAGTCAGGGAACTGGTCCCAAGGACATGTAAATATCAAAAACTCCTTTGAAGTTTTAGGATCAACTGGTTAAAAAATTATTGGAGTTGGATATGAGCTTTTTCCTGGAAGGAAAAGAGCTAGCAGTAGGCCAACGAGGGAGGCTTTGTGCAATTTTTGACCTTGAGGGGGGTTCTGGAAAGCAGTGTATTTACTTAGGATTATTTGAGGGGCTTGGCAAATTGAACAGTCAGAGAACTAACTAGCTGCTACAATTTGGGTTCTGTGGGTTTTTTTAAGTCTGCACACCATTACTCACCTACAGGTGATGAAGCGTGACAAGTCATTTGGGAGTTTCCCACCCTGTATATTTCCTGTGATTCCAATAGGCTACAACAATTAAATAATATTTACCAAAGCAGGATTTTTACCCAACAGCTGTAAAAACGCACGATAACAATAAAATTTCTGAGTGCATTCAATGTTTCCTTCACACAAAACATTTTCAGAACACAGATGATAAATGAAGCCTTACAAAGAAGAATGATTCACATATCCTGGTAGGCCAAATATTTTGTCTGGACTGGCTATAGACTAAAACCACAGCAAAACCAAAGAGTTTCCAGTAAGTGTGAGTATATCTTATGGCCCATATCTATTTAGCAAAAATTAGCTTCTTATCCACCTGCCAGAACAGCGTTAATGCCAACATTCAGGCTGCTCATCACTTCTACCAGCTAAACCCCCCACAAGTACACACAAGCCAGTATTTTAAGGTAACATGAGATGATCCTGAGGGTTTGGCTGAGTGCTTGGACACTGTTTGCTCTGCACTCTCCAGTACTCCATGGAAGCACTGCATACTCCAGTACTTCCAGTACAAGCCATGGAAGCAGCAGGGCACGAGCAAGGCTCTGCAGTTATTGTCCTTCTGTCATGCTGGATTTTCAAAGAACTGCTGTGTCACCATTCAAACACCTCTGAGTTACCAACAGGCACAGCCTTACAGGAATGCTCTGCCACCTAAAGATAAGAGGACTTACCTGGAGCACATTTTAGGAGGAAGAAACCGCAAAAAGATTGAGTAGAATGATTTTCAGGTCAAAATAACAATAGCCCAGAACAAAGGAATCAAGCAAATAGCCACAGAATGCAACTCCATCAATGCTTCCTTGATTTAAATCATATGGAAACAAATACATGTCAGCGATCACGCTTACACAAGAGCAAACCCAAGCAGATTGCCACAGTAGTCAAAATCATTTCATGATGTCATCTTACTAAACTACTGCATGACAAACTTTGTTCTTCACAGCTGCAAAAGTTCCAAACAATAAGTTTAGCTTCCCAACCAAGCACAAAAAGAATGGGTCCATTCAAAAGGGCAAGCAAAATTAACACCATTGTTTGAAACATCCACAAGTTAAACACTATTTGTTTGTGTTCTGGCTTTCAAAGGTTAACAGTTTATTTCATTCCCTCCTCCCCTAAGAACACAGCTGCCAGAGTGACTTTAATTGAGTGGAGATCAACACAGAGAATGTAATCCTTTATAAGAGATGATGAAAAACAGTATGTTGTATTCAAATTTATTTTAAATCTACAGTCATGAATTTTGAAACGTACAGAAGCATTTCTTCTAGTAGTCTTCACTAAAGCTGAATGCTGTAGAATGTGAATTCTATTTTGTCCCTGTAGCATGACACTATTTCACCTGATCTCCAAGCACAGTTAAGCCAGTACTGAAAATGCTGCTAAATGCTTATGTGAGCAAAACAAAAAAGCATCAACAAATAGAAGGGCCTAAAATAAACATCAATTTGTGATTTTAAGTGAGTATGTTCTTTCAGATAATTCTTTTAAAACTGTAATGCAAGAATAAAGTATGATTCTCTGCTTATGTGCAAAACCACCTATTTCCTTACTGACATCTCCTGCCCCATAAATAAGCTACTCTGACAAGATTTTACTCATCAAAATGTGTTTCCAGTGCATGCACCATTAGCAGTAAAAGTAAAAACTAAAAAAAATCCTCAATCTCTACTTTGCAGCTGTAAGAAACTGAAGGAACTGGTTCTTTGAAATAAGAACATAATTGAAGAAAACAGAGCTGCATGCATGTCTCAGCAAACAATTAAATGCCACTTGACTATGAGCCCGTAATAAATTAATAAAACATAACCTCTCCCTTTGGAGGTTGTGGCAGGCCCAGAATATTAACTGGAATATACTATAATGTGTCTACTACAAAGGAAAACTGGTATTCTCTCAAGTGACAGTAAATCACATTCTTGCAAGTAAGAACGCTACTTTCAGACAGGTTTCCTACAGAAGCAAGGTTTATGTAATCAGCTGCCTTTAACCCAAATAAATATTGTCCAGTGACTCTAATTTGAAAAAAGTTAATATTTAAGACACCCTGTTGCTTGTCCAGTAGCAGCACTACTACAGACATTCAAGCAAAAGACAAAGTGTGCAGAAAAATGTCACTAGTTCTGTTGTTTATGAAATAATCTGCTAACTTGTTTCTCCAAGTACCTTGACTCTTAAAATACAACCCTATTTAAATATACCACAAAGCACCTCAAATTTAATATATGCCTGGGAACATCAACTGAATACACCACTTTCTGCAAATTTACCCACTACACACATTCAATCATATTTACAGCAACATTAATTCTTTCTCCCAGCTATGATATGTCAGTCATTACAGGGTTCAATGCTCATTTTTTGTTTTGAGGTGGTTTTGATTAAAGTCACTACAGGCTGAAACACAAAACATAACCGAAGCTGTTCATTTATATATACGAGCATATATATTCATACAAATATTTTTATATATATATACACATAAATTATTCATTACTTTCAGAAAATGCACGTATTAAGCACATTAGAGGACAAGATTCAAAGTGATTTTGAAAGACTGGAAAAACTTACAAAAAATTGTCTGACTAAGGTGAACTGGAAAGCTGCAGAGTTGTCAGAAGACCTGATTGCACGTACATGGGATGGTGAAACAGTTATCACTTTGGTTAAAAGGGATATGGAGGTTAATGTAGAAAAGTAAACCACAAAGTGAGGCTCAGTATTGTGATGTCAAAAATAAAAATAAAAAAAAATAAAAATCAGACTGATGCCTACACACGTGGAACTGCCTGCAAAACCAACAAATAACAGTCTCGCTCTTAGTTTGGTAAGATTTCATGTAAGTTACCACATCCAGTTTGGTCACCACACTTCAAGGAGAATACTAATAACAGGCTTAAAACTGTACCAAAAACCACTTGAGTCAAACACTGTGAAAACCCTGCTTAAAGTCCGAGAAGCACTGGAATTGACTGACAAAGCCGGTTGTGAAAGTTATTGAGGGTGTTTAAGAATGAATTAAACAAACATCCACCAGGACCAGCAAAGGCTAAAGCTAATTGTGCCCTGGAGGAAAAGAATGGGCCAAGTGACTCCCTGCTCAGTCTTTCTGATTCAGGACTAGAGAAACCAGGACCGAAGAGGACCTCTGCAACTCACATAATCTGTTCTTGTCCCCTAGGCTGCAAGTCCCCACACCACAATGTTTTCTGGTGGTTTTTTTTCCACAATTCCATACTGTCTGAGTTTATTGTTGCCATTATCACCAGAGACTAAGATGGTGTTTACAGAGAACTGTCCTAACAAATTCCAATAACTTTTTCACTAAGTTACAATAGCTGAATTAGAGATCATTGTTGTGAATGTATGTTAGGACCATCTTTTCTCACTACTGCTTGCATTTTAGCGTGTATTTATCAATACTGCATTTCATTCAAATTCTTAATATCTAGTCACAGAGTATCACAAACTCTTTCTGGAGCTCTTCACCATAAGCTTTACATTCAGCTATCCCAATTAATTTATGGGGGATTTTAATTGTCTGCAAGTCTCATCAACTAACTATTCCACCTCTCTTTTTACCAGATATTTACAAGTTGAACCAAAAAGGTCTGCAAAGTTAACTTTAGAAGTTACAAATACTAGCTTTGCCTACAAGTAGTGATCACTTGCTTCTATCCTTTAATGTACTTATAACTCTTGGGACTCATACCATGTAACTAGCAACAGCTTGGATTCTTTAAAAATCTCCAGATATGAAAATTTGCTGAAAATGAAGATTGGCAAGACAACATTGACAAAATATTTGTTCATCTGCCGTAAAAACTGTAAAATCATATGATGCTTTGTACATATATATTAAGATTACTACAGTCCAAATCTCTTACTGGAAACTGTCAAATACATAATAATTTAAAAAGATTCAGAGCCTTCATAAACCAAATAAGTTTATGCTTTGGTTTCTGCAAATCTATTTTCAAATCTTTAGAAAGCTCAGTTACTACTAGGTAGTGAGCACATACCAGATTTCAATAGTAAGGGATTACTACTACTCAGTAACTACTGTTTGTTTCTAGACTTCATATGGAGTTTTTTTTAACAAGTTAGACACCTCTATATCAGATTTTTCACAGAAGCCATATGCTCGGCCTTTTAGAGTTGAAGGGTTTTGCCAAATAATAATTCTTGCTACAAAACTCGTGCAGATAGAAAAAAGCAAGATAGCAGATAGCTGGATGATAAAGTTGATTATCAAGCATGATGATGCATAACAGAAACTGATCAGAGTATCTGATCAATTTTTATATTCTGTTGAAATATTTACCCTTCGGGGCTTTTTTCAACCCAAAGAAGAATTGAGTAATATTGGTCTTTATATCACTGATTTTTAATTCAGAATTATATTCTGCAGTTCAAGAGTTTTTTGCTTCAGGATTTCAAAATATTTTATCAGTAGCCATAACCTAAATTTTACAAGAAACGAGAAATAAGAAAAATTACTGATTTTGGGGCGACAGGGAGGGGAAGGAGGAAAGATGTTAGCGATGGGAGACAATGTATAATTTTAAATACACCAGCCAAGAATAAGCTAAACACACACAACTGTAAACTAGGAAGATGCAAGTTGCATGGTTTTTATTTTTCAGCATCCTCTCTTTAGCCATGACAACTATGGGAAAGGGAACATCTCTGAGATGACTTCCAGAAGACATACAACACTATAGGTCTGGTTCAAGTTAAGACTTCTTTATATTATTATCATTAACAATAATACTTTCACATAAATATTATTTCTGGGGTTTCTAACTTCAAAATATAGCAGGCAAATTATGAAGAAAACAACAGATTATGAAAACAATAGCCATCTGAGTTAGGCCTCTAAAATCCTATCTCACTGTAACGAGAAACAATCCTTGGTTTTGTGAGAATCAAGTATTGATGTAAAAGTTACCTTATGTCTTCTACTAGGCTACTGAGAGGAAGAGCAGCTGTGACTATCACTAGAGCAGTGAAGCCACATGTTCTTGAACTGCAATTTTCTAGAACTGCCATTTACTAAAAAACTAGGCTATATTTTCTTAAAAGGAAAAAAAAAAAGAAAAAGAAACCCATAAGCAAACACATAAACAAACAATACTATTTTTGTACAACTGCAAAAACATCTCGTAAGGTTGGAAAGGTAGAAAGTGTGTTTTCTGGATACTTTTCAAGACCACTCTCTCATAAAAAATAAAATGCTTCAGTGGCAGTCTTGCCTCTTCCAAAAAGAAGCCATGTGGCAAAAGAGAACAAAATAATAAAAACAGTACCCACAAGGATATTTTGTTAAATACGCATGATCTCATCTCTCTTCATAATAAACACTATAAACAAAATATTTGGAAAACACAGTACTGAAACAACAACCTTACAAAAGTATCACTACTTAAATCAACACTGTTTACTCAGTGGCAAACCTGGTATCATTATTTATGCAGATTAATCAAACAGGAAAGCAAACCTTTTGAAAGAAGAGTTTTGAATTCCAAATCACAAACATGTGGCTCTCTATGGTTTTGTTTTCTTTTCAGTTGCCTGTAACTGAAAAAACATGACACTTGCTTTGGCTGTCCTGCTGAATTATAATGCCATCACAGCTGACACACCACAGCTTTGCCACTCTAGAGAAGGTTTGGGATGTTCTTTTTGCTGCTTCTCTGCTGAAAATGACCAGCCCCTCAGAGCTGGAAAAAGGGAACGTGTGACCCATGCCTCAATCATGACAATACCAATCCAGGTGCCTCAGCTTAAAGAACGTTTACTGGCAGCTTGAGTCAAAACCTCAACCCATCACTGGAACTGGCAAGGAACTTGCACAAGCATTGAAAATTGCTGTAGTGGCAGTTGCCTCCAGCTAAAGAGCAAATGTGAGACTTCTACAGGCATTATCTCAACTCACTTTAGCAAAATGGACCACAATTTGTTACTTAAAATAAACACTTAAATTGTAGCAACTATAAAATATCTAGAGAGGAAACTTAACTCTCTGCAGTACTTTGAACACTTGGAACTTGCATAAATTTCTAAACACAAACTCTAAACTCATTATTTAATGTCAGAGAAAAATATGCACATTACTCTGTGCATATGCCTTATTATCCATTTTGGAAATAGTATGAAAAGCATCCAGCCCAAACCTTAGGATTTCTACCGTTGCTGAAACTTGCTGATCACGAGAAACAATTACTTTTTCAAAAGCAAGCATCTCCTCAAAAGTGTAAAGTAAGAATAATTCATTAATTATATTTCTAAGAAATGTGAGGTGAATCCCAAAGCCAAAGGCAATGCCCAGGCAGCAGCTCTTCCCTCTCTTAACAGGGAATTCCATCCAGCTCCTTGGTTGCAGTCAGGCACAATCTATTGCTCAGGCAGAGGTCCCAGGCTAAGCCACTCCACAAAAGGCAAGTTCTGCCTGGAAGCCCACCACCAACCGTGCCAGTCACAGCACCGGGAATTTCCAGAAGGACCCACTGCTTTACTAAATAAGCTTCTGAGCTGCACAAAAATCCATCTCCAGGATGTACTATCAGCTGAGGAAAAAAAAAAAAAAAAAAAAAAAAAAAAGAGGAAACCTTCTACTAGACACAATTAATTCAATAACAATTTTCAACCACATCAGCACCCGCTACCAGCTGTTACAGGATCAGTATTGAGAGCTGTGTCCCTTACTAAACAAAAAACATTGAAGAAAAAAAAAAAATCACAAACTGAAACTTTGAAGAACTTGCAACCTGAAAGAGACTAGAAATAAATTACCAGTATAACACAGGGGGAAAATATGTGGTTTTAAATCTGGTTTTAAGTGTGATTCTAAATACTCTTTTAGAAATTCTAAGTTCTTAAAAAATACAAAATCTACTTCTCTCTTCACAAGTTGCAAATCAAGAAGAAAACTGAAATCCTTCCGTAACTTCTACTAGAACGATTTGTATTAATCTTAGTTTAAAAATAGCACATGCTAATAATATAGAACAGTAACAGCTTAGTCATTCCACGAGCTTCGTAAAACTACTATTTTTCCTGGAAATTAGACTAATCATGAAGAAACAGCTCTGCAGGAACAAAGCGTGTGTCTTTCTTAATATTTTAATGCAATAGAAATTTGCATTTTTATGAAAAGCATCCTGTATAACAGCTTTTTAAAAACACAGATTTCCTAATTTACTGTATTTTAAAAAGTACAGTATGCCCATTCAACAGTATTTCAAGAATTAAAAGTCCATTACAGTTGTACTTATGACATTTTGTCCTTTTAAAAAAAGTCTTGAGTATTTGGTTAGTCATACAGTCAGCTTATGTTTATTGCCTCTTAGGAATTATATTTATAGTTCATAGAACAATAGTCAACAAAAAGGATGAGTGTCTGTATTTCGTTGTCCAAAGCACAAAAACACGTGCTAAACATACAAATTTAAAACTTGAAGCAGTTTAATAAATCAGTGATAAAGCTAAAAGGTTTATTGTGTGACAACTGGTGCAGTTGTAAGAAACTAGGAGGAAACATGAATGCAATGCTTTTTAGAGAGGCAAATAGCTAACAGCCATACACATCACCAAGGGTGCTCCAACCTCTCATTCTATAAATATTTTCAATTAGTTCTTCCTTAGCCAAACTAAATGTACCACCTTAAGTCTCAATGCTTATTATCTCTCTCTAGCTCAATTATTTCAGAAAACTTCACACCAAATATTATTTCTATTTCTAAGAAGTACCACTGGAGAAAAGGACTTTTTTTGCCTAAACTACATTTCTAGTAAACACTCTTCTAGTCCCAAAATTCATAGCAGGAATGAAACCTGGCCTCTGTGGTTATGTGACGAACTGATATTTAAAGACGTAAAACACAAGAAATCAAACTCACTGGACAAGAGAATTTCACCTCAGAAAAACAGTAGATAAAAAAAATGGCTACACAGAGATTACGAGAGAGAAAAAGGAGGAAAGGAGGGAGCAAAAGATAGACAGACATTAAGGTCAAAGATTACTCTGGTGTAAACCTAGAAAACCAAACTAGAAGACAGGAAGAATTTTAAAGTACCAGAATGTATCAAATAAGAGTAAGCAGGAAGAGTGGTCACTGTCTTACAGAGCAAGGGACCCCAAACCACAATGAAGCAATATAAAGCCCACAGAAGAGCCCGAAGAGGACGCTGCCAAATGACAGCACTCAATACTCTTGGCATTAGTATTTACAGCATCTGGCAAGAGTAGCTCAACAAAGCCTAATTTCTAAAGCACAATTTTCTACAACTTAAGTCAAAAGTTGCAGAACTTCTAGAAAGAAGACTTGTCATTCCTTTGCATCCACAAGTATCTGAGAAATCCTCTGCTATAATGTCTCATCTTCCTTCCAGTTACTATTCCATTAGACCAAACGTATAAGTCTACTGGAAAAGACATTTCCAGTCCTGCTGAAGACCTATCTAAGTGTCAGTGAATTTTATGGGGTTTGAGTTTTTGAATTCTAGGAAGCAACATAAGAACTACATTAAAAGGACATTATTCCTACCTTTCCCTCACCCCCTCCTCAAATTTCTGATGTTGGAACCCGAGTAACATTTCTTTGTCTCTTTTTATCCATTGAGGTCTCCCAGGGTCCAATGTGGTTTTGTATGCAGCTGTCCTGAGTTTGTATCCAGACTTATGATGATTTTGTATTTTGTGTCTATTAGTATTTCTCTACTACAGCTATAAAAAACCTCAGACTGTAAGAACCGTCACCAACTACTGGGTTTGGCTGCAGTACTAACAGTCTTACCTATGTCCACTTTAGTGGAAATTTTGTGATACTTTGCTGTTACCTTGATCACAAGGCTACTATAAAGTAAACAAAGAATCCAAACTGTGTTTAATGATTCCATGTTATCATATCATACAATTTGTAGAAGACTGAAAATTAAGAATTGTAAACAATAGAGACATGGAATCATGATGTTATCTAGTCACTACCAGATAAGCAACAACAAGCATGTTCTTGGCTCACTGAGCAGGGATTTAGCTGCCAAATCCCAATCAACACTAATTGGATTTTCCTCGACTCCAGAATATACCACTGACACCAAAGGAATAATTTATTTCAACAAATACATATAACTGCAATGCAGTTCACAAGACACCAAGCAGAAGAAAATTAATCAACGGTGTTACTGTTAGAAATTTTTTTCCAACTACATAAACAAGAGGCCTGAAAATCCTGTGTTACTGCAAAGGAAGAGTAACAGAAGAGATGAATCAAAGGCAGACTTCCTAACTACCACTATATATTTGTAAGATACAACTTTCACTAAGGTTTATCAAGGTTGAACAGTGAATCTACTGTTCCACATTTCAAACACAGTGGTTGTGGTTTACTTTTGGTTTTTATCTTGTAAGTACCAGTAGCTGGGAAGGTATTTTAAATTCACATCAATGAACTACGATAACAGTTTAATCATCTTCTTCAGTGTTATAACACTCATGTTTGTGACACTGGAGGAGTTAAACGTCCTTCTCATTCTCTCCCCATTGAAGAACATGCTCGCTGTTATAGAAGGCCAGTGCTTAAACAGTATTCAGGCTTGCATAACACACTGTTTTCCACAAACACACTGTTGCTACAGTGTCTTTTTGTTAGAAAATCCACAAAATTAATCCAGGGCAGAAAACGGGAAAGAGAGTTTCTTTATTGCGATTTAGTCTTAAAATATCCCCAAAGATATGAAATGCTACTTCCCTCAACAGAATCTGTGTCCTCACATTTTAGGACAAAGAAAGAGCTTGCAGAGAAACATTCAGCCTCCATGAAGGTCTTGATTTAAATTGAAAGGCTGGGAAAAAAAAAGTATTCTTATTGCTGATGTTATTATGACAGCAAATCCAAGTAAGCAACAGTTTTTTAGAGATATTCACTAGCAGACATTTGTGGACAATAAGAGTTATACTGATCTGTACTGATTTTAAGATTTCTCTAAAATTACAGTGAATCCATAAATCATAATAACAAGAACTTTTTTTTAGCCAACATCATGTATTAGAAGAAACTGTTTGAATACATTTTAGAAAGACTGGTGGCGTTTGGTTTGGTTTTCTTTCCTCCAAGCAGATTTTCAAGATAGCTTTATCTCACAAAAAAAAACCCAGCCAAAAAAACAACAAACCCACACACCACAAAAAAAAGACCACCCCCACATGCAACAAAATTACTCTTTTCTCATTCTTTTTCAGCATAGTAGTGTGGAGACTGTTGCATTTGAAAATGAAACTGGGCACAGACAAGGTTTGTAGAAAAAGATAATTTCTTACACTAGAGCAACTAATTTGTTTGGAAAAGTTTTTGGGCACCCATGTCCAGTCATGGCCAACTACAGTAATCTCTTACCAATATGCACTTACTTACATATCTGCATTCTGCTTCAGTTCTGACAGCACACTTGATGTTTCACTAAATTACAGCTACAAGAATTCTTTTGCCTTAAGAAGGATTTAGGTTTTGTTGGGGGTTTTTCCCCCCTTTGAACTTCAATCAAATCAAGCCACAGCTCAGTTAAGAAAACCATTGAAGTAATATCTTGATTCCCTTCTTTCTCTACATTTTCTGTTTTACAGAGACTGCATAACAAGACACCAAGAAACCATCCACTCCTCATACACACACTAGCCCAGAGAAATGCCCAACTATAAACATACAAATACTCAAAAAAAAAAAAAAATCCTCATGATATTACATGCTATTTACCCCCCAAAATGAAAATAACACTCTTCACATGCAAAATCTGCCCCACAGACAAAATGAAAGATTCAGACAACTGCATTTAGGAACTTCTCCCACCCTACCATCAATCACTTGTCTGGTTTTAAAGTCCACCAAGATACGAAGCTATATTAGACAAGCAAGGCTTCCCTGAAAAGTTGATAAAAATCAGAACAGAAACAACCACAACAGAGCCTACACGTTATATGAGCATTTATCAGTTATGACAACAGCCAAATAAAACTGCTACGCTGTTGCAAGGCTTCTGTCATACACATTGCAACTGCACACACAAGCAAGAACAAAAAACCATTAGCCTGTCTTCTTACAGCAAACAAGTCCCAGGAAACACTCGCTCCAGCTCGCAGGTTTTCAGAGCTAACTGCTGGCTACGAAACAGCATCCTATAGGAAAGCCATTATGGGACTACGGGCAAATTACTCAAATACAGTATTTAATTCTTTTTTTTTTTTTTTTCTTAAGCTTACCTTTCAGTTGCTGAGCTAAGGAAAACGCAAAGCATTCTTTCTTTTACCTTTTTTGAATACCACCATATGTATGTTCCACATATATGATTATGGTTTATACCAGCAAAACCAAACCAAAAAAACCCAGCATTTTCTCGTGCCCTTCTGTGATCTTTACAAACATCCGTGTTCTTCCTAAACCCATCCACATTCCATTACGCAAACATAATTAACAGTAATTTTTGGTGAAACACATTACACTTCAAAATCCATGGAAAAAAGAAAATGAATATACAGTAAGGCCTTCTGGGATTTTCTCTAGCTTTTAACCCAGACTGTCTACATTCTCTTGCACCTTTGTTCCCTTCAGAGACTTCTGTAAATGCTTTTTGTAGCACGTTACGTAACAGCTTTATACTGTGCTGATATGTTGGAGAAAAACGAAGTTATCTGCCTCAGTAAAGGTTCAGTTGAATGCAAAATAAACACGGTAAAGCAACCAACCTTGGTGCAGCACTGAAATCCTTCACATTTCCACTGTTAGAACAAAACCAAGGCTTTTTATTTAATCTGGGGGATTTACTAAACCTGATTTCTCCAACTCTCTAAAGACACTGAACACAAACTTCCGATAGGAGCTACTCCCATCACAGCTCTTTGTAGTGGCTCAGAGCGAGTCTTTAAAACCCACAACAGCAGTTAGAACCACGATATATTTAAACTCCCTTTTGTGGTGAAAGACATAGACTAAGTACTTCTAAGTGGGAATACAGTCAAGTGTACCCGAAATACATAAAAAACCTCAAGTGAATCAGACCATCCTTCACAACACAAAGACTCTTCCTTCACTTCCTACACGCCTGAAAGTCTATTGACACCGCAGCTGTCAACAGCAAAGCTCACTCTCCACTCGGGCTGAGTCTCTGTGCATCTTGCCAAGCACAAATAAACTACCCGTTACTTTCTTCAGAGCATGTAAGAGACTCAGGCACTGGACCAACACCGTGGTGCCCAAGGATCTAGGGCCATTTAAGCTGATACAAATGCAGGCAGCGGCAGCGAGCCTTCTGGGTACTCCTGCACCTCCTTTATGCCAATTCTGGCATTCATCTGGTATCCTGGTGAGCCAACTCTGCTTGAAAAATTAGCAGAAAAGTAACCCAGAAAAATAAAAATACAGCAACACAGGCAAAATATGCAGCAAGAAGGGTCTTTTTGACAGGTCAGCATTCTAAAGCAAGCTGAAAATGGAAGGAAAACTTAACAGGGATGACAGCACTAGGACTGCAGTAGCATCAATTTACGTAGGTCTAGACTGGAACAGGAATGAACTTCAAAAGTTTTACCTCTGAAGGATACTCTCTTTGACTTATTTGAGAACAATAAAAATGTTTGCTTTCCATTAAGACCAACTATGTTGGATAAAAACTTCTAATACCAAAGTTTTTCTGCAACAAGAAAAATCTAGAAATCTGCTTCTAAATCACACAAGTGCACAAATAGCATTTTATGTAGTTATAGTGACTATTTTTGAATAAAGCTAGATGATCTACACAGAAAAGCATTATCTTTACCACATTTTCATTATACTGCAGATATTGGCACATGTAATAAATCCATATAACGTATGTGAAGTGAGAGCAGACGATGGCTGCTACAGAGAGATAGCAGAGACAGCAGGGCTTTTCTGGGAGAACAGTCGTTACTATAAACATCCTTTCCTATTAACCACAAGTGCATATTATCCAAACTGCTGCTGACGTACAGGTTGGGGAAGAGGGGGAAGGTTACAGGATTTTTGTTTGCTTGTTTACAGAAATAATCTGTGGGGGAAAAAAAAAACTCTACTATAAAATTCAATTACACTCAACATTAAAATCAAGCATATTAAACCCAAGCCAGAACACTGTTGAAGGTGAAAAAAAAAAAAAAGAAAAAAAAAAAACATACTTAAAAGTTTAAAAGCTTCATGGGTAGTAAGTCTACAATCCTAGAAATATTTGCCCCTGCTTTTTCATATGGAAGGAAGCATAATAGAAGTTGCAGTTTTTTTGATGCATTTACAAGAAAAAGAAAGGTCAGTACTCCATGTATTATGGGATTGCATGTGGGGGTAAAGGAATTTGGAAAACAATGCATGCCTAGTCTTCAGCAGAACACTGTTCCTTCAAGCATTTTTAGTATGAAGCTTTAAAGTAGCAACAAGTGATTTAAATAATGAAGTCTAAATAGTTACTTTCTGGGCATGACCTTTTCAAATTAAGGTTCTGGTTCTGGAGTTATTTCTGAAATCTGCTCAACCTCATCCATACAAGCAATTCTACTAAACTTAATGAGACGATTTACGTACAGGAAGTTAAACACATACTTAAATGCTACAGATGAAGACCTTTTATAAACATAAAGCTTTCCAATGTCATCTGTGACTTTATTTCACATAGTAGCTATGTCAGATTGATTGTACCCTTTAAGAAGGCAGCCTACTTGCTTTGCCTCCTCCTTAAAAGCACTCCTGGGGTTTTTTTTTTTTTTGTTATTTCTTTGATTTGGGCACTCTACTATTGTTGTGGAAAACGTTCTAAACAAGAGAGAGGCGAAACTAGAGGTCTTTTTTTTTTTTTTTTAAACATAAAGCACTCCCCATTTCACGTCTTATAATTATGCCACTGCAGCTAGGACAAGTCTATTTACAAATGGGATGGGAGAGGAAACCATGCCATAATGGAATAGTAACATTGGTACTGCAAAATCCAGGAAACTCTTGGCAGAATTTTGAAAGCCACTGTATCTTTAAACAGTTACATATGTAATGATTTCTCTGCAAATTATATTACTTTTTAAAAATGAAAGGATCTTGCTCTAAGAGTTTATTAGCTACACTTTCAGAATGAACAAATACAGATTATACACAACTGCTACTTCAAAGATTACTTAAGAGTAACAAACTTGAGTGTTGTTTGGTTTATGCATAGTCAAATAAATTAGGGACATTCAACTGTTTAAAATATCGTTTATTAACAACATACATTCAAAGGATGGTTCTGAAATACCCAGCACACACACCAGCTGACAATCACTTCATTCCCAAATCAGTTTATACCCTGATTTAAGGTCTCTCCAGCAACAAATGTGATGTTATCATAACAGAAAGTTACATAATAGAAACCACTCTCTTTACCCACAAAACGATAGCAGCTACCACCACTTCCCTTTCACCCGACCAGACAGAAGACATCTGGATTCTCCGAGAACAGCAGCCCTCCTGAAGGGCCCACGAGTGCCACCGCGCTTCCCCACGCGTTAACCACAGCTAACACCTTCTCAACAGGGGGTAAAGCTGTAACAACCCCTCCATCCCTCCCGTTAACACGGGGAAAGCGCCCCGCTGCCTTCCAAGCCCCCTCCGCCTTTGTTTTCCTTTCAGGTGCCCCAGCGAACCCCGCTCAGGTGGGGGAGCGGCCGCCAGCACCGCCGCTCTCT
>JAOXNG010000031.1:57487159-57499792 GCA_028566535.1 Scolopax minor
TGTGCATTCATCAATAAAAGCTACAGACTGTAGAGAAAAACTAATTTAGCCCCATCATGTAATTTTTAACTTGATAGGTTAGGTGATAAGTCAATTTTTAATGGTGCTTTCTCTCTTCAGTGCTTTCTTATCAGCAGACAGATACTTTGTAAGTTGACTACTTGTATTACCTACCCTCCTTCACTGAAAAGGCCCAGGCTCATGAACAAAGTCCCACTGGTGAAGGCAAGGCCTTCTCCCCAGCAGCTTTATCCTCAGTCTCTTTGTAAGCTCCAACATTCACTGTCAGCAGACATGGTCTTGGGTCTTTATATCTTTGCATGGGCATTTGCACATCCTTCTTTCTCCTGCTCTTTCCAACCCGTGTTTGCATATCTTTCTTAAAAAAATTTCAGGATTTTGTACATAATCTCTTGCTCTTGTTATCTAAAACTCATTGGCAAGATCTAGGGATAGAAATAATTTATTGATCCTGTACACGGTCTAATTATTGGGATAGTTGTTACATAATAACCATAGATATAGAGCACTATCAGGAACACAACGCCTCAAGTTAAATACTTATTCTTAGCTAATACCACAGAAGTCATTAAGAATTAATATTCATCTAACGTGCTGAGAAGATCTAACATATCAAAGCCCAAGTTCCACCGTTGTATCTTCAGTCTGGGAACAGATAGCCAGGAATGAGAGGAAGGACAGGTCTTTTCACACATAGGATGATGCACATTTAAGGAAGCTGTCTGATTTTACTGAGAGTAGATTGGGAGTCTAGTTAATTTCATGGTCTCTCATCATTTTTTTCCCTACAGAGCTAAGTACAGCTTAACAATATTTAAGGTTGGGGGGCAAAGGGCCAACAAATTATAAGAACTTACTTGTTTTGATTTTTCACAGAATGTTAAAAATATCATAAAAACCAAACCAAAGCACAAAAAATGTCATTGTCATGCTTACATACCTGAGGAATTGAAGCAGTAAACCTTAAAAGTTGTAGAGGCGTCAGCATACCATAGCACTAGTCCAACATTGCCCTTACCACATTTCTTGTTGGATGTTATCCGAGGAATGACAACCAATCCATCTTTCACCCATCCATAGCTACAATAAAAAGCATCAGTCCTTTTAATATTAGATTTATCACCAGTCTCAGTTGTGCCTAAAGGCTTTCACTAAAGGTCGTGAGACACCAACTGATGTCATATACCTGCACGTTTCAAAGCCATGATTTAAAGCCTTTTCAACTTGGTCTTTGCTTGCCAATTGTAGATTCAGTTGATTACATGCATTACTTGCTTCTGAGAAATTAACTTTCTTCTCAAGATAAATTCCTACACCTGTGATCCTGCAAGGTGGAAGAATGGAACCTGTAATTTAGACATAAATATTGAAGGTTAGTATTTGAACATTAACATTCGATCCTCATGAAAAATTTAAGATCATGTTCAACTGAATTGAATACTGTTGTAAGTTTCTTGATTGAGGATAGTAGAAAACTAATTGCTAGCAAAAAAAAAAGATGTACTTTAAAAATAGAACATTTTTTTAACACAACAGTCTAGAATTTAAAGAGGTTTTGCTATTATTTGACTAAATGCATATACAGTTGGCATTTGAGTCATTATCTGGAGTCACTTTCTCACTAAAGTATGACACTCTTATTTGTCATACTTATTCATGAAAGATGGGAAGAGAAATCAGACAGGGTTTTTTTCCTTTTTTTTTCCAGTTAGGATGATAAAACTACCAGTTGCGCGAAGGCACTGATCTTGTCAGTACACCACTCTTACCAATGAGTTCCATCAAAGGTATCATACATAATTTTTCATGGAATTAATGTACCAACAAGAAAATACACCTATAAAGATCCACCATATGACTTCTTAGCAACAGAGCTTGAGTTGAGTTTTATGAATGAAAAGGTAGAAGTACCAGCCAAGCCACATCCATGATGAGAAGGGGATAAAAAGATGACTGAGCTTGTGTGGAGTGCTAAAAGAAAGCCAAACTTCTCCCTCCTGCTCCCTCTGGGTGTGGCAGGGTTGGAAATGAGTTCTGGTAAATAATGCATCTCTGCTGTCTTTACATTTAGTTCAATTGGACTGAAATCTTTGGTAGAGCAATCACTGAATTAGGTGGATTTATTTCAGCAGTGATGGAAGATGTGGCCTCCCAGTAAGACTTCCTGATACAGACCAGACCCAGTCACATGGCAGGTAAGCCACTGAACACGTGAGAAGTCCCCATAGCCAAACAGTGGCTTCATCCAGCCCTAACTTGAACATAAGACATGCCCAAACATATTGCATGAAGACGCTCAGTGAAGATGTGTGCATCAAGGATCAAGGACCTCAAGCCTAACCACTCAGTCCCAGTGTGAAGATGATTCACACTGTCAAATTTTCTTCTTCAGCCAGCCTGTCTTCATGAATGTCCTCTTTCATGTCTTCATTTTTGCTGAAGTAGTTCTGTGTCAGAAAGATCAAACACTGGAACAGGTTTCCTAGAGAGGTGGTTGGTGACCCAAGCCCATCAGTGTTTAAGAAGCACTTGGACAATCCCCTTAACAATATGCTTTAACTTGGTCAGCCCTGAATTGGTCAGGCAGTTGGACTAGTTGTAAGTTCCTTTCAAATGAAATAGTCTATTTAATTATATTCCATGTGTTCCAATGTTCAGCTGGGTTTTTTTATTCCCTTTTGCTAACAGGCAACTCTCTTGGTCCTCTTGAGAATCGCTTCTGGTTTCCTGAGTAACTCCCTGTCTCAGCTGCTGATGCACATTCCACAACTCCTCTTTCTTAGTTTTGCCACTCCTCCTCTAGGGTTTATGCCTAATTCCTTCCTCCTTTTACTACATTTTATGCTCAGACTTCACTCTTATTGCTTACTTAGTCAATTATTTTCCTATATTTAGTTTTGAGCTAATACAACTTGTAAAAAATGTAATGTTGAGAATGAAAGTTCCTGAGTGACCAACTTTACAAATTTCAAATGAAGCTGAGCAGCTGATTGAATGGAATTTCCTGAAACCTGAGAAGGTTGCCTATATACTTGCAAACTGTTATGATCTTTAGTCATTCAATTGCAGGACAAATATTTCTACATGAGAATTGCATGATAGATGCATAGCATAATATAAAAATTCAGTACCAGAAAACTAAGTCTTAGGCGATAAGAAAAGTGACTGTAGAACACCGACCAAAGTTGTACCTTAGATTTTGCTAAGGCTTTTAAAACAAAAGGGTGAAGTAAATGAAATGGTTTGGAAAAGTTACCAGATTCAATCTAATTTTCAGATGGTTTTACAGTGTGAGGAAGAAATCCAGAAAGAGAACAGTAGCCTTTTAGTCTTTTCATCACATCTTAAATCACTCTGAACTCTGTTCTAAAGATGACTGAGCTTGTAGAGGAGACAGACTAATTCTCTAGAAGCATATTATCCTTTTGGGCCACAAGCTGCATATAGCTGTACTTTAAGCTTTGTTCTATTTAGTTAACCTACTAATAAGGGGATATTCTCCTCAGTATTTGGGTCTTGTGTGAAAAATTTGTTTTACTGAGAAAGGTGGGAAGACTTAGACAGAAGAATCTCACAACAAGACAAAGTTGTCCTAGGACAGGAAGAAAATTGTTCAATTATTGTAAGCCATGGGTATTGGCTTTATTTGCATTAGTTCTCTTCTTGCTTTTGGGAGGAAGCTGTTGTTTATACCTCTTTGCCTTGCACCAAGCCTTCACTCTAATTTATTAGAGGGAGTTTCCTTTGGCTGCTGTTGTCAGGGAGCAGCAAGAACAGGGCTGTTCCACAAGGAAATTGGAGCCAGGAGCCAAGCATAATGGCAGCACAGGCAAGATGGTGCCCTCACCAACCAGGGTACAGTCCTACAGCACCTGAACAGGACCACAGTGGTGACAGTGGCAAATTTCACTGGCAACCCCAAAGAGAGCAAGACAATGAGTCAAATGCAGACTTCATCCAGAAAGTCTGTTTGGGAACAGCAGAAGACTGTACTACCCTATAACACATGCCTGAAGGCCTTCCTGGAGACAAGGCTACCTACAACCCAAGTCCAGAGTCCATCCGTGAAGCCCAGTCAGTAAGTCCTTACAGGAGAGGACAGGGCATGCTACAACGCAACTCAGAGACATAGCTGGAGATAAGCCCTGAGTTTAACTGGAGCTCTTGGACCCACTAGCTGAGGGGGCATGAGTAGCTAGAGGGGTCATGGAGGGGAACTAAGGAGGTTCCTAGCAGCTGGAAGGAATAGGCTTAAGACTCAAGCTCTCCATTTCTCCTGTGAAAATTATTCAGTGGATGGAAGTGCCAGAAGACACAAGTGGTATTAGGGACTCCAATCCTTTGGAATTTCAATAGGACTTGATTTGAGCCTCTAATTCACTCAATCCAGGTTTCCTTCAGAAGCCTTTCAGTAGTTAAGAAAATCAATTGTCTGCAACAATAGCGTATGTTCTTTTACATAGGTAGTATAAGCATTTACTCCTTACAATTTACAGTGGAATATCTGGAAACATCTGATATACATGGAGTATATCCTAGTGGTTGCTGCAATTAAAACAGATTGGGTCAAGTTGGTTATGGAATTTGGAGGAGAAGACATTCAAATTTCACTAACATATAGAAGAAAGGAGTATTATATGACTCTGAAAAAACAGGTTCATGTAATAATGTTTGAAGGAGGAGAGTCATCTAAGAACTGTGTGATAAAGTTGATATTAGCAATTCCCTATGTTCATTTTTGTTGCAACGTTGCAAATCAAGAGTGTCGGGATATTGCCAAATCAGAGCAAACCACTTTGCATTATAGATAGCATTTTAACACAGGCACACAGAACCGGTTTCGTGCATGTTTTGCTCTCTGAGGATTGTATAGAAGTGTTTTCTGTGGTATTTTAAATAGTACAAAATAAAATCACATTTCAATAGATCTGAACTTAATCATAAATGCAATGCCAAATCTCTAGAACAAGCAGCTCTGAATCATTTAAACAGGAAATAAATTAGACTAAGAATGAAAGTTCTTCTATAAGCCAGAGTAGTCTTCATTGCACTGTATTCTCAAAACCCTGTGGTTTCCTATGCCAGAAACACATTTACACATACTTCCTTCCCCCTATTTTTGTTTGCAAACCTAGCTAATTTTTTTCAAGTACTTTACTATTCAACTAGGAAAATAGTAGAACTTTACTTACCTGTTATAAAGTAACTTTGAGCCATGAATGTCAAAAACACTGCTGAGGTAACTCCAAAATATGTTGCCATTTTCACAGATTTGGAAAATTAGGAAATTCAAGGTGATTTGTCTCCTGTGCTAAGAAAAGTTAAGGTATCAGATCCTGTCAGACCACCTTGGAGATGACTTCTTGAAAGTAACTAGTTGTCACTGCACTGCTTCATAGAAAGAATGTCACGGCAGTGTTGACTGTCCCACTCAAAATTGAGGTCATTGACTGGAAATCCCTAATCACCATTACACTTTCTTTCATGTGGGGCTTGATGGAAAATTTAACTACTGCTGACTCAGAAAACACAGCTGAGGAAGGGAGATAAGACTGTTAGGCTGCTAAGTCAGTAAACACTTTTTCTATTTTTTCCTGTTTTACTGATTAACAGCTCATCACTCATGTCATCTATTCATCTAGTAAATAAAATGAATTCTTTATTGTATCACAACAGGCCAGGCAGGATTTTTCTTCTGGAAGTGCATCCATTCCCTGCTATCCTATTTGTCTTGGTGTAGTACTTCTACTTTCCTTTGCCTTAGACTTGCAATACAAAAATAGGTACCATAACACAGAGATAATAGGATACCTAGTTATGAACAGATTTGGAGATACACTACCACAAATAGGATTCCTTGTGAGACTGTAAGGACAGAGGTGGGAGCCTGTCCATTCACAAACAGTGATTCCAATAGACTGTTTCAAAACACAGATGACCCTCACGGCTATAACTTAGAAAACATTTAGGAGGCCTTAGTGATTAAATAATTTTTTTTGCAGAGATTTCAATAAACATAGAGCCATAGAACAGGAATGGAGCTCAAAAGATCATCTAGTTCCCTTTGTTGTCAGTAGGATCAGCTGTATTTATCTGTGTCTAACCTGATCCTAAAGATTTCCAGTGACAAATTCCTAACATTTCCTCAAATGCTCTATTCCAGTGTTTCAGTGTCCTTTACTGTTAAAAAGGGATTCTCTGGTCTAAACTGACTTACCCATACCATGCTGTAAATTTTTCACTTCTTTTCCTCTTAGAAATGGATGTGGTAAAAGTTTATTTATTCGCTGACATTTTGCAACAATCTTACATACTTAAACACATGCCTTTTTGCTCTGACTTTTCTTTCAGTTAAGAAGCCCCAGCTTGCTCACTCTTTTTCTGTAGCTGAGGCCTTGCCAATGCCAAGTACTGATTAATAAATACCTGCTTTTGCAGTTCAGAATAGTATGAGCCTTTTTTTTTTTGCAACAGGATGATTTTGCTACACCATACTCAGTTTGTAATTCAGTAAACTGTTAGATGTCCTATATCCCCAGGCTGTTTTCAAGATCCTGTAAAATAGTAGCTATGTCTTTAAACTGTGGTTTGCATTGTAGAACGTTCTCATGATATATTAAGATAGTATTAACTTTTATCAGGTCTTGTGTGGTGAAAAGGGAAAAAAAAAGCAGCCTTATATGTCTTAATTAGCATTTGACCTAAATACTTACAGTAACCTATAAGGAAAATTTTAAAATGCTGATGAGGATTGCTAAACAGAAAACTTTTGATATGGAAAAACAACTGTTCTGTACAATCATTTCTAAAGCGACCTTGAAGACTGAAGGACAGGAAAGGAAACAAGTTAAAAAAAGTTTATGTAGAAAATACAAGTATCAGTGTCTTTTCCTGGTAACAGTCATTCCTTTAAAGGTTGTTGCTGTCCTAAGGTTTTTTTCCCTGACACAGACCATCAGAGATTCAGAAGTGACTTTTCTGTTCTTTGTGGAAATTGAGCATTGCCTCCTTCCCACTGGTCTGGCAGTTAGCTCTTCACAAAGCCCAGGCTTCCCAGACCTCCCAAGCCTACAAGAGAACACAAAGCAAATAAAGAATCCTAACCTTTCACTCGGCCTCCTTTGGTTACAGATATCCCTTGTGGCTTTCCACGTTCAACCTCCTCAGTGACTGGCAGCCTCCCTCTGAAGTAAGAGTTAAACTCTCTCCAGGATATTTCAGTTTCCTCTCTCATCTTGTTTCTAGGGTACGACAGGGATGACTCTCTTATAAACACTTTCTCTATTGAAACAGGAGTTTGCTTGCTTCTTCTACATCACTTTCCTGAAGAACTGAAAGACTAAGAACAAGATCTTTGGTATGTGTAGCATGGCACTGTGACAGACAAGGCAGTATGTATTTCCTAAGAACATAGCCATTAATATGCAGACAGTGTGCTTGTAAAGAACCAAACCTTTAAGGTAGCAACATTGAGGACTTTGAAACCATACTTTTATTTCAAAACTCAAGTATGTGATACTATACAGTACAATACCAGCACACTTGTGCAAAATCTTACAATATTACAAATTTAAATATAATACACAAAAATAGTGCCCTTTTAAAATTCCTTTTACTAGAAACATCTGTGCTGTGCAGGAAAAACAATAAACGTGTCTTAATAAAGCAGAAAAATAAATATTGCACCTCAAAAAAACTATTTCAGTGTTAATAGCATAAATAATAGATCTATTTCTTGTTATCTGATGTGATCTTTGAACACAGAAGTTGATTGTTTTTTCCAGATAAAGCAAAGTAACATCCAATAGATAAAATTACATTTAGAATAATTTTTGAGCTCAATCTAGTTTCCTATTAAAAAAAAAAGGTGTCTTCATTAACTATCTGAATTATATAAGCAAAAATATTTAATGTGCTGTTAGGCATTGTGGTTCATTATTTTTCGTGGACAGTTTGCTCAAAGTAGTTATAAAAAGAACAACTTTTTTTTTTTTGTAAAATAAATGTTATCTTCATCTTTTCATCCCCATTAAAATCTCTTGCCTCTTTAAGTCCATTCCCTACAACAATTAAAAACTCTGTGGCTAAATTATACTTGCCTTAAACCTGCAAGTAGTTCACTTCTATATCAGTATAGGTACTTATGGAAATTCACCCTTGTGCACTAAATCCACAAAAAGCCAGTGTACTGAATTTCAAGAATTTCAAGAGAGGATTGAGACCTCATTCACCCACTGACCGAAAATCCTTAGCACATGCTTAACATTAAGTGTTCAAGAGTCCTATTGATAACTTTCTACATGTACTTAAAATAAGGTGTTGGACTCAGATGTAAATAAGAGTGAATTAATTAACTCTAATTAATTCACAATGATAAGCATTGTTAATTAGTTCTCCTCAGTGCAGCCCAACATTTCCACAACTTCATAATCAAATATGTGCCATAATTTTTGGCATTCTGAATCTTCAGGACTATATACCTTCAATTTTTATTGCCTTATTAAGTTATCAATGTTATTTGTAAAGTATATTAAGTTAAAGAAGCAGATTTTAATGAACAAGTATTCAAAGAGCAACTGACAAGTTTCTTCACATATGGAAAGTACATGAAATGTCACAGTAGTACTTCATAGTCAGATATTCTAACTGAAACAAACAGATACCAAGTAATTTGCAAGAAACCTTCTTTTGTCTTATTCTTTACCAATTACAATTTTAGACCAAATGACACTTTCCCATTATCCTTTTTGAACTTTCTTAAGCACACTACTCCTCAACAATATATACTTTAAAATAAAAATCAAACCTCCCAATGGCTTATAGACTTCTCACCTGACCCCCCAAAAAGTGGTAGTCATCTACTTTTTCTTGAAATTATTTTTTATAATATTTTTATTTAATTTCTCTTAAGAAACATGTGGCTAAAGACATAATGAACAAACTTCACCAGCAGGATACTTGTTACCAGTGCCAGATAAGTGAATTAAATTTCTGACTGCGTTAGAAACCTGTTTTCTTTGATAGTTAGCTTGAGGTTCAGTGTTTACATCAAAAGAAAACAAGACAATACTAACTTCATCTGAACTGAAATCACAGTACTTTGTAACATTCTTGTCCTTCCTGTTGGTATACACACCTGTTAATCAGTCAGAAAATGACAGAAAAATGCAAGACAGGAATGCAATCAAGTGTCACACTGATTTTGATATTGTGGATAGATTCAAGAATATAGCTATAAAAAGACAAACTTAGTTCATCTTCAATCAGAAGCGATATTCAGCAGCTACGTACAGTACACCTCAAGTGATGTGCATTTTGGTCTCAGCTTTAAGTGGTGCGGTTCTTTACAGACAATGGCTTCACCATTTTGAAATTGCTTGCCTAAAGGTTTCAGGCTTTCATGAACTCACAGCTCACAACTCCTAGATAGGCAGAACTAATAAAAAATTTGGGCAAAAGAATAATCAGTTATGTCCTGATAGTTCAGCTTTGAGAGCGTATCAGAACAGTTATATACTTGGCACCAGATTCTGAAGAGGAACTACTAAAAACATGCAATGACGTCTTCAAAGACCTCACTGCTTTCATGTCCTGATTCATCTAGGCACTGGGAGGGCTTTGGCTGTGTGCAGAACTGTTTCCTAGTGCAGATCTCAAAGAATATCTATTTCCAGTATTAGCAGTATGGCAGAGCACCTGTATACACAGGCTAGAAGACTTTTTTCTGTTTTCCTTTTAAATAAAGAATTGAAGATTTCTTCCCACATCAAGACTGCTGTATTTTGGGCTTGGGCAACACATCTAATCTTCCAGACAACAACTACTCTTTGTCTAGTAGTGAGGCTGAGGGTGAATATGCAAATTTCTTGCAAAGCACATCCGTTTGATTTATCAGAAGTTCCCAGAATTATTTGACAGTATATATTTGACATATGACATGACGGTGCCACCTAGACCTCATTTTATTTTTTGGTGTGTATCCCATTTAAAAAAAAAAAGTGGTGGTCCCATTCTTAAACTATATCATAGAACACATTTATGCATGTAATTAGTATTCCATTCAAGTAATTATACAGATAATAAAATTACTTTATCAGCAAGGCATTTGGTCTGATAATATAATTCTAACTTTCCATAGAAAAACTTCAATTTCTACCCAATAATCATGAAAAAGGGAAATGAAAGGCTCTTAAAACCCAAAGGACTTAAATGCCATTAGTACTTAAATGGTCACCAATAAATTCAGGAAATGCAAAGTAAAGCACTAACTGCAAATGCAGGTTTTAAATTTTTCTTCAAAATCATAGCAGAGATATCAATGTCCTGTGCAAATCATTCTTTTAAATGTCTTACTGATTGCTGGTTACTGCCACAACCTTATGATTCAATATTCCTTTATTTGTTATCAGTCATTTACAATAAGAGGACAGACAGGATTATTTACCAGATTGTAATTTTGGCAAGGTATGTTCACAATGTATCCCCCAACCTGAGGGTGTGGAGTAATTCACTTGTCTAACAGAACACATTTAACAATCATAAGGATGACTAAGCACTACCTTTAACAACTGTGTTCTAATACACATACTTGCTCAGGTACCATAAATACATGGTTGTGCCTTTATTATTCAGTGCGTTGCTCATGTTGAAATCCTGAGTTCCACCAGGAAGACTGATGGGCAGCAGAACAGCTGGCCTTCCCTTCAGGTCCTTCTGATTTTTCATCACAGGAGTTGTATGAATGGTAGATTCCCAACACCACAGCAAAAATTATTATCGCAGCCACTATAAGCCATACCACATTCCAGTGTTTACACAGTTTGGGGTACAGTATATGTAAATAATTAATGATGACTTCAAGTCTGCTGTAAAATTAAAAGAAAACTGTTATATATTAATCATATGAAAATTTATTATCTTAAACTTTTTAATTTGAAAATATTCATATGGTGTACTACCTTTCTTCCAAATAGAAACACCTTGTCAAAGAAAAATCAGACTGATAAATTCTCTTAAGCAGAGCTGTACACTCAGATATAGGTGACATTTGCAATATGGCTGAAGACTGCAAAATTGACTTCTATTTCTCCCTCCTCTCAACTGGCAAATTTCAGAGATTGAGCTGATGTAAAATTCTGCATTTCTTCCTAAGAGTTTCATGACTACTGAGATGGCTGCCATTCTGAACATGGATGAAATCTCAAATTAAAAGATGTTTACAACCATAGTGGTTATAGAATGGAAATGAATTCTTCTGGATCATATAAGGATTCCTATTTTAGCTTGCGATGGGACATATTACTTGCTTTGGACAGCATTTAGTTCATCTCTAATGCAAAAGTCTCTTAGCTTTTAAAGTCCAGGAAATTGCAGGTATATTCAATTGGGTAGTAGAACCACCCAGGAGATGCAATAATTAACTCTAAGAAAAGCTGAAAAATTCCAAAAAGATTTCCAGTTAGGCATTAAATGCTTCAGGTAAGACAATAAGCAGATTCAAAACAGAATCCCCCTAGACAGAGCATTGGGTACAGATGAATGCAACAAACATGTAACTGCTCAAAGGCAGGAACTCCAGCACAGTGCTGTTCTGCTGCATCTACACAGCTTCCAGAGAGAATAGGCACCTGCCTGTCCAAGTCAGAGCAAGTCCATTATAGCTGAGGAACTTTTCTTGGCCTGCATTCACCTTGTAGATCTACTGAAAGACTCACCTGTGCAGATCCTTTGGGAATGATGTATGGCACAAATATGGGCATTAGATTCCTGAATTACAACTTTTATGAGACAATGTATGCCTACTGAGACATACTTTCTGGCACCTAAAGAACTTTTGTGGAATACTTTTGATCTCAAATCATAATCAAACCCCATCAAGATGAAGGATTTTGATGTTAACATACAATTTTAGTTGAAATATCAAACTAGAAAGATTTGCATTTTACAACTATGTTATCTTGGAATATTCCTTTCTGTGAAAATATTGTTATTTCAAATATGCTTCTCTAGACTGGAAGAATACATGTGAAGATAATAGTATAAAACACCTGGCTGGGTATCACAAATAGAAAAAAGTGGTTCCTCTGGGTATGGACACAGTATACCACTGTCTCACCTGCTTTTCAGGGTTTTTATCTCATCTTCATTTTCACTTTCTTCATTTTCATCATGACTTTCTTTTGGTGTCTCTTCATCTTCTTCCTTCAGTTCCTGAAGTTCTTTGGTTTTCTTCAAGCCTTCCTGATAGCTTTAAGAGACAAAACACTTTTCTTAGTCTAGCATGCTGTATAAGCCTGTTCCTATGTAATGAAATACTAGCTTTTTTGTTACATTCAATAAAACATAAGTAGCAGGGTTGCAGCACCCAGAGAAGAGTAAAAACTGGCTAAAGACCATGTGAGCACACAGTGAGCCACCCTTCTTTAACAGAGGATTTTATTATCTCTGTTACCAAATCACAGAATTACAGAATCTTCATGGTTTGAAAGGACCTCTGAGATCACCAAGTCCAACTGTACACACACAAAAATCCCCTATAATCACATCCACTAGAACATGCCCCTAGAGCATGCCCTGAAGAGTACATCTAGATGTTTCTTAAATACCTCCAGG
>JAOXNG010000031.1:57515624-57526145 GCA_028566535.1 Scolopax minor
TTCATGCAGAATGTTTGTTCCTTTATCACACATGGTGATAAATCACTCATGTCCCCTTTACTGCTGAAGATCCTGTCTTCCTCTTGAGCAATGGCAATAAAAGCATAATTGTAATCTTTTATGTAGAAAGACTAAAATAATATTCTCTCTGACATCTCTAATACACTGAAAAATAATTGTTGCATTAGTATTTTTCCTAGAATTCAAACTGAATCCAAATTAATTACTGGAACATCTAAGCTAATATTTTGCATTTGGGCTTTACCTGTACAGTTATGCCATTTCTGGAATATTTTAGCTTAGATTTTGTAATAGAGAACTGTTATTTTCTAAGGCTTTAAATGCTACCTGCCAAGATAAATCTTAATACAATGTACTGTACTACAGATTTTGTGCACCATTTATAATGCTTGCACTGCATTGAAACAGGATAAAGGATATAATTGCATTTTCTACTTACTTTCATAAGGACCAAGACATGGCTCAATTTTTTTTTTTAAATTTGTTACTAAACTTTTTAATTTTCATTTTATTTAATTTCATATATCTTCGCTCTTTCACTTATTTCCTTCTATCTCACCAGGATTTAATGAAGGACTCTTCTATAGAAAGTCAGGTTCCCCTGTCTGAATCTCAGACTTGGGAAGATTTTGTACAGCTCTCCTGTTCATCTGGCATAACATAGACTTCAAAAAAAAATAGTGTGAAAAGGCTCACATTTTGTAAATGTGGAGGACATTTACATGAAAAACAGAAAAGAATGGGAGATTCTATCTAACTACATTTTAGTTCTGTACTAAGAACAGTCATTTGTTTCCCCATAAAAATCCAGCCTGACATCACAATGTCTCCAGATCTAATATATCCCACTTATCTAAACTTCTGTAAATGGAAAGTTTTGTTTACTAAGATAATCACAATAACCTGGCATTGATAGCAAAACATGATGGAGCCAGTATATTTGATTCATAATAGTAATAATTAAGTAGCTGGCTATTTCCTATTGTTTAAGCAAAATTACTACTCCAGTTAAAAAGGACAGGGTGGCTTTTATGACAATGTAAGGAAGTCTCCCTGACAAATGAACTGAGGATTTGACTCCTCACTTGTTTTCCCCACTGAGGACAAGGAGCTGACCTTAATATTCTGGTTGTCATTTAGTTAAGTTAGTAGACTTCTAAAAGCTTGTGATGCTCATGAGATCTTGATTGAAAAG
Organism: Scolopax minor; assembly: GCA_028566535.1. Classification (NCBI taxonomy): domain Eukaryota; kingdom Metazoa; phylum Chordata; class Aves; order Charadriiformes; family Scolopacidae; genus Scolopax; species Scolopax minor. The sequence continues at coordinate 57,516,841 of JAOXNG010000031.1, forward strand.
CTGGATAAAATCATGCCTAGTTTTTCATAATGTTTCCGTCAAAAGTTTCAAATCTGCCAAAATCATTTAACAGGTTGGTAAAATGGCAACTGTTTTACACGTTCAAACAGATCCTGCTAAATAATTACTGGGAAATTATATATGAATTATATGATTAATTATATGAACCATCTCCCTTTCAGTTAATGATGTAGCTTTAAAACCACTCTGAACAAGTTCTGACTTAACTACTTCCAAATAAATACATGGTTTTGGTTTAAACGTTTTCAATTGATTGTTCAGTACTACTGCTATTTCATTCTTCCAGTTGTTGAATTGTCCTCAGGATTATATCTTAGCTCTTTATTTCCATTCTGAATATTTTTAAATAGAGCATACAGGCATCAAATTTCATTTGCTTGTGCTAGACTGGAAAAAATATTTGGTGCCATATTTCCATTTCTTCATTTATGTTGAGTGCTAAGCCTCTTTCTTATGAAAAATCATGGAAATTGAACTTTAAAAAACTCACTTATTTCAAGGCACATTTTCCCAATCCTTCAATCACATTTATGTCTTGTCTCTGGCCTTACTTTTACCTATCCACATTGACGTAGAGCTGTGGACCAGAAATGAAGATGCTATTCCAATATTTGCCACATATACACTATAATAAAAAAGCAGGAATAAAGCATTTCGTCTCTTATTTATACTTTCAAGGATCAAATTCTCCCTATGTCCACAATATCTTGCAGAGGTCACACCCATTCGATCCATCACTGCTGAACTGTTCTTTCAGAAAGTCACTGCAACTTGAGACAGTTCTCCATCTAGTACAAGCCAGACTCTGTTCCAAGTATGTATCTTTTCATTTGGTTGTAATAATACCTACAATATCTTTTTGTCTCAGATCATCAAGAAAGTCAAGTACTTCCATTATTAGCCTCTCTCATTCATCATGACTGCTTCATTACAACAACTATTGCAATTGAAGAAAAAGAAATTTTCCCTCCCTCCATATTAGGCATTTATAAAAATTGGTGTATAAAAAACAAACACTCCTTCCAGCTTTTATGATACTGCACCTTTTTCCTGTTCAGCTGCTTCACTAAGTTCAGGAAGTTTAAGTCCAACTAAATTTTGATTTCTCATCAAAATATGCTCCTGTTAAGAAAAACAGTAATATTTCTAAGTAAATTAAGTAGAAATTTCAATTTAAATATCCCTGCCATGTGAATACTAAATATAACATTTACTTTAGTTAATAATCATAATGGCGATATTTATATTAAGTTATAGTCAGATGCTACATTGCATGAAAACATGTACATTCACACACACACTCTTGAATATTATATATTTCAAATTTCATACACATCTTATTAAAAAAAATTCCAGGTCATGCAAACAGAGATTTGCAACATGTGCCCCTTACTCAAGTAAAAAAATCGAGTTGTGGTAAATGAGGGTTTTAGTAAATGAAAGCAAAAAAAGAAATTTTGGATATAGCCACAGTATTAAGTAAGTGTCCCAGAAAGAAGAGAAATTTCAGAAAATCAGATATATGAGAACTTTGCCACTTTGAATTATTCATTAAAATTTATTCACATTGAAGCTTAGTACATTACAGCTGCAAGCTACTATTTTACTGTTACCATTTCTGCCTCTATTCCTTACAGGTAGGGAAGAATGTATCCTCAAGGATTAAATCTTTTTATCTTAATTCTCCTTCTATCATTTCATCATTTCCTACTTTCATATTCTTAAAAATGTTTAAAATTCATAAAAACCTGCTTTTGTTTATAAGTAGACAATTCCCAGTGGAGACAGAATTCAAATCTCACCTAACTGGAGTTATTTATCATGTTCTATTAATTTTCTGGTTCTAACACAATTTTTGCTTAAAGTTTTCTAGGACTTCCAGAACAGGCAGCATTTGAGGCCCTTACCTGTCAGCCCTGTGTTCACCTTAAATAGTTAACAGTCAAAGAAAATATTCATATTAAGCTCTTATGGAAAGTAACTACTACTATTTCCTTTTTTTTTCTTTTTTCTTTTAAAGGTCATTTTTGCTATGCACAAGTGGTAGTTGCTTTGTGATGGTGGTTTATCATTTCATGACATTTCTGCTTTTTTCAATGTACTAGACAATTCTTAGGTCTTAATTCTTAATTTTTACCAATCATGTAGGCAATTATTTAACAATGGATTAGTTTGTAGATCTTGTAGTCTGGCCAAGTCTGGCCTTTAAGAAGCTGACATATTTGCACTATGTTAGAATTGGGAACTATAAGTCTGGCCATCCTCTACCTGTCCTCGCTCTCAGAGACACCATTTTAAAACTCTGGACACTTTCAGTCATTTTCTAAGAATGTTCAATACACAAAAAAAAAACCACCAAAAACAAAACAATTTCCTGTCCCCTGGGATCTTGCAAATGTAACATTATTGCAAAAAAAAATTTGATGACAGGACAACTGTCCTTTAGAAGGGACAATTACCAATGAATTACCAACCAATACAAGACTCAAAACCACTCAGCTGAACAAAGTAAAAGTGACTTTTGAATCCAAAGAAAGGTCACAAATAGTATATGATATGCAGAGGCTTGTAAGTCCTTAAACAAGGGTACAGCAACTGTCTCCAAACTTCAGTTAAAGATTTCTATTTGTACACAAGTCTCAGTCCACTCATACAGAAATCAGTCAATGAGTCAATATATTGGGAAAGCCTGTGGATCTGAGGACAATTCTGAAGATGCAGAAGCAGTGTAGCATAGGGAGGCAAAGGAAGAAAAAGAGCATAAGTGACCCTTTTAAAGAGAATGTTGTTACATCCTGAGGAAGGAGAGATTCTTCAGATCTAAAATTCTCTTTAGAAAGCAAAATAGATCATCTTAGCCCCAAGTGTGTTTTAGAAATAACATGATCAGTAATCAACTGCTTCCTATTTATAGAACAGGTAAATGATGCAAAAAAAGAGATATATTGTGTTTTAGACTCACCTTTCTGACACAATGAAAGCAATTAGTACTTTCTTGATACCAATATTACAATTTTTTGGGGGTCAAAACCTGCATGTGCAAGAGGCTAAGCACAAGCATATGTGCATACTGAAGAAGACCATAGTGCAGTTGATATATATTTAAAGAGAACTAAGAATAATTCCATAGAATTTAGTTACACGATACAATTTACTAAAGTTGTAAAGGAAAAACATGATACTATATTGATTTTCCTGAAACTCTTTCCCATTACATTACTGAGTTTCTTGCAATGATAAAAAATAATGCTGAGCAAGTTGAAAGTCTAGTAAGATATGAAAATAACTTTAAAACGTGTTACAACTGATGACTAGGACTCACCTCTCTGAGCTTTGTCAATTTCTGCATTCGAACGGGTTGAACTTGAATTTGGAGGTCCTTGAATGCTTTTAATTGATTGCTGGATTTATTACCAACAAGAAAGCTTTTATCTTCCTCAGATGGTAATTTTAAAGGTGTCTTATCTTTCTGTCCAGGCTCCAAGCTGTCCCATGATACAGCCCGTAGTAGAGGAGGACGCAGTCCACACAGTTTAAATTCGGGTTTACATGAAACTTTATGGTCCCTCATTTCTGGAACAGGATTTTTTAGCTTTGAGTCTATATTTCCTATTCCTGGTCCTGGTAGATGGGTTCTTAAAGGAACATCATTTTCATTTGCTTTCTTGAGGAATGATTTTCCAAGTTCTTTTTCACAAACATTCACGCAAGTGTTAAGAGACATTCTGCCACCTTCACCCCCTGAAGGGGAGCATTTAGGTAAAGTATCCATATGTTTACGTGGATCAAAGTTTTCTTTTTGTTCTGCAAGCTTCTCTTTGGAGTTCTCAAAAGCAGCAAAACGAGGAACCAACCTTCCCTGAGAAATCTTTCTTTGATCATTCTGCCTTCGATCAATTAATCCTTTTGCAGCATTCTGAAAATAGAGGAACACACATAAAACAGAGAAACAAAAGCAGATTTCTCTTTTCTGCCCAAGACCAGATTTTCACTGTAAAAAGGCTTTTCAGTGACATGTGCTTTTAAGCATGTACTGTTAATACATGCTTACCAAATGTACAGTAAGTACATAAGAGAAATAATTTTTAAAAAGCACTTGAAAGAACACTGAATTAGGAATCTCTTCTTTGAAGCTTTGAGATAACTTCCTCCCATTCCAGAGCCCGTTACAGCAATCCTCATATAGCCAATCTTCTCATCATCTTAATGTAAGGTTTGTCTGAGTACATGCCTTTAACCTTTTATCTTATAGGGCTATTACTTTCCTTTGGTCATTTGCCCTCACCTCCCCGGGAAAAAAAACCATGGGCTGTATGCAAAGTTAAAGCTCATGCTGCAATTTCTCTCTTCTTACTTTGTGTGCAGATTATAATTTGGCTGACATCTCTACAGCAGAACTGGCAAAAGAACGTGTGGCTATATCTTGGATACTTTGGTACAGAATCTGTATTTTATCTAAGGGCACTTGTGTCAGCAATTAAAGACAACCAACATACAATCTAACTGTGGGCTCTGACTTAGATAAGTTGCTACTCCTCTCCTTTATAGTTACTGCTCTAAAAATTATGCTGCCATATGTTTTTTTGTGAGTATTGCCTAATCCACTCCCAGCAAAATCTCTTTAAAGAGCCATCTGATATTACACAGAATATATTTGGAAGCATTCACATAAACTGCTCCACCTATGGATCTGTGGAGCAGCAACACCCCATCAATGGTGTGGAACATGAGATACAGTAACCTCTTCCACAGAACCAAAAGGATCTGGAAGAGGATGTCAGTCTAAAATGACAGCATACACAGAAGTGGATACAGTAGATATTTTTACTTTACTTAAAAAGTTATTTGGTATATTGATTTTAATTGAGCTAGAGCAAGGTGCATGATAGGATGCAAAGGCTAGCTGTAATCATTGTCCTCCACTACATTTTGCAGGTGCTTCACCATTTCTTAGAGCAGAATCATTTTTCTTTTCCCTCCGTGAACAGCCTTTTAGCCTTTTTAATCACATAAGTCATATGTGTGCTAAGACAAACAGGAAAATTTTGTTCAACACTTAATGTCAACCACTTACCTCTGCAGTTTGCCTGTCATCCTCTTTCACAGTTCTGTTATTCTAGCAAAAATGGAAGGAAAAAGTTGCCTTACCTTTCACATCTATACTGCAAATATCAGATATAGATATTAATGGATGAACTTTGAGTTTCTTAATTTTTACTCTGCTTGTCACATTTATTTATTAAGTACTTTTAGGAATTAGTGTTTTGCATAGACTAGGATTATACTGGATCTTTTTCCGTTTTCTAAACTTAACAGATCTCTATGATCCTTCAGTGCTTGTTATCTCATGGACATTTGTCTTCAGTTAGAGTTAACTCATGCTGCAGAAAAAGCACATCAATAATCCAATCTTGGTATAACAAAAGGTATTCAAAACATTGCATTTTCCTCAGAGACTAATAGGGCAGCATAGTGTAACATAGTATTGTAATAACCAGGTTACTGTGCAGACTATGTAGCTCTTTCTTACCTGCCCTGGAGATACTGACTCAACACTAGTGGTTGTACAGACATCAGAACCTAGAAAGACACACACCTAATTAAGCTTTATCCTGATGTTTTGCTCAAAATGTTTACTTCTACATCATTAGCAAACAAATACATGCATAGGTCTACTATTAATATAATAATTTTAATAATTTGTCCTTAATAAATATTAAGGACAAAATTTTAAATGTGGAAAATACTATCTCAAAGGGGAAAAATAATTAAATTATAGCAAGGGAAAATTATTAAAGCTTGTCAAAACTCCATTATTGAAAAGAATGGAGCATGTAACCAAGCAGCACCACAGGAATAAAAATGATAATTCAAAATATAATACAAAAAATATATATGTAAAAATATATATTGTGGCCTTTCATGAGTTTCGTAATATTCAGGAGGAGATGCTTGAATCTGCATATTTTGTTTTCTCCTCAAGAGATATTAAAAAATACATTTTTGCTTAGCTTTTGTAAGTTGAAGTTTTGAGCCTCCATAGGTCATTTTACCTGATGGAACTGGAAGAGTGAGAGAGTTGCTCCGAGATGCTACTGGTGAAACTTTAGGACTAAGTGTAGGGGAAACTGCTTCATTAAAACAAAGACAAAAACAAACAAATAAAGAAGGTAATTTTACTTTTCAAAATTCTAGATTCTCAGAGTCATGCGTTTGTCCAGAACCTGACAAGTCATTTTAATTGCCAAGCTGTACTTGGCAATAAAGAACTTAGAGCAGGTTTTATGTTATGTTAGTTTTATGTATAGTTTTATGTTAGTTTTTTTTTAGTTATGTTAGTTTTATGTATAACTGCTGCAAACTAACACAATTCTGTTGATACAGAGAATCCTTATTCTTCTCAGTTTTGTGATACTGTAAGAGAAGTAGACACAAGAGAGGGACTCACAAGGAATTTAGGGGGAAAAAAATTAAAATATAATTTTAAAAAGTATTGTTATTTTTCCTCCAAAAAGCTTCAACAATCTTAAAATAGAACTTTGTTTCATATTGGCATTTCAAAGCTAAATGAAAATCATACTTTATGATAAAAAAGTATTTCACTCTAGTTTTCAAACACTTCATATGAGGATAAAAAATAATTTCAATTGACTTTCTAGAACAAAATATCTTTTTCTGCTATTTTTAAAGGAGGATCTGGACCATTTAGCTTAGTTTATGACTATGTTCAGAATAAAAGTTTGTGTAATTATGCCTGGGGGGATTGTTTTTCCAAATCTTGACTTTAAAATTGCATTCTATGTACAATTGGAACTTTAGGAAGAAAATCTTCACAAACAGAAATTTGTAACCATTTTTTATATTCCAGTAGAAATACTTTGTTCTTTCCTGTTATAGTGTTTGCAGGGTGTCATTCAGGCACATAAAAACAATACTATCTTCCACTGTTACATCTGGATATACAGATTGTTTCTGTTTTATATGGAATTGCTAGGGGGGGCAGAAGTATTGTGACCTTTAAATTAATAAAGTATACGTACGCAGTATGCACATGCATTACAGTAGATGCTTGTATGTCCCTTTGCAGATCTTTGAACTAGAATATAAAATCTTGTTTTCTGAATCTGCACCTACCTGTTGGTGACTCTGGAAGGCTGCTTCTTGACTTTCTGCCTCTGCGCATTAGAAACCTCTCGCTTACTTTCTTTGCTTCTTCTAGTAATTCAAGGTTCTTCTTTTTGTCTTCCTCTGATATTTTGACATCTGGTAGCTGATCATTTACCAGATCAATCACATGACCACTGTTGTCTGGGTAGAAAGCATCTGAATTAGAGCTGTACCTCATATTTCCAGATAGGTTGTGAAATTTCAGAGTACATGTAAAAAATATATCTATAACCTTAGCTTTGAGCTTGCATTTAATAAATGTTAATGTCTGCTCATTTCTAATGTTGCTATAGTCTCAAGTTTAGAGCAAATCCTCAAAAACACAGATAATCCACCAAGATTAAGTGACTATGATCAAAGATGTTCTGATGTGAAACTGGCTTCTGCAGTGTGTCCCAAACACAGTTTTTCTAATTTATCTGTAAAAATGGCATTAGATCAATTTCAAATAGCAGTCATAGCATTTAGATTGTAGACTTAGTTTTTCCATGGATTTTGTATGTCCAGTTTTTCAAGGCAAAGGTCCTTGAAAAACTCACCTATTTATGCAGACTAGTTTTAACATAACATTCCATCAAATAATCTATAAAATAAAATGCAAAGTTTGGAAGTATAAAGATTTTATTCTACGCTGATAGAAGAGCTTTTCCCACAAATGCAGAAGTAGCAGTAAAGCTGCATCTGCCAAAGCTGCAGGCAGAATCTGAATAGCTAAAGCCTGAGAATTATAAAGCTATATTGAAAAGCAAATCAGTCTCTACCATGTTGTGGACCTGCAAGAATTACAGATCCTATTAGAATGTCCAATGGTTTAAGAAGGCATTGCATTTAATTGCTTTTCCTCATGCCTGCTGAAGTTGATATGTTAGATATGTGGCCCAGGAGAATGCAGGGACCACAAACTGAAAGCCACTGCACTACACTTAAATCTTTATTTTAATGCATTGTTTTCTAAACAATTTTTCATTAGTTGTAGAAAGAACCCATTAATCCCTGATTTACACATTATTCAAACCCACAAAATCTGAGCACTGATTTTTACAATTCTCCAGGCTATGATTAAGGAAAGATTGCATCCTGTAGTTGGAAAGGCCCCTTCTGTGTGAGTTGTGAACCGCTTCTACAAGTATCTAGGCTTTTATGGAGAAATAGTTACCTGAAAACAACAGGCCAAAGAAAGGAAATATATATGCTAACAAATTAGTGTGTAATCTTTTCATGGGTTGATAAACTCTACAGTTTAGTGAGGTTGTGGGTCTGCAAGAATTGATAAATAGACCACAAGGAATTTGCTCAATCTGTACAAGGCCACTGGCACACACTAGCATCAACAACAGACTGCAAATCAGACACTTATTCTCAGGTAACTATAAGAAAATTTATGACTGTTGTGAAGAGTTATCTGGTGTTAATAACAACCTGATCACATTAATGACAGCTTAGTGAATAAAATGTGTCCTAAGAAATATCAGTTTTGACTGTCTCTCTCCCCAGCTTGATGGTTCTGTTAGAGAAGAGGGAATTTATAACACTGTTTTGCAATAACAACTTACTAAAGAACAGCTGTGGCTGTTCACATCCACACCACGCCTGCAGCTAAACTTATTTTGAAAATAATTTGATTCTACATTTTAAAAAAGGGAGGGAAGGGTCTACTGCCTTTACATTTCTTTAGCAGCTGAAGCTGCAACTGAGTAGGAGATGGGTAAATACTTGCTGGCAATTCATGCTGAACAAGTAGTGAAACAGCTTTCCTAGAAATGTGGAGAAGTGGATTAATACTTCAGATAAAACATAGTTAGAAATGTATTTATCATATTTGATAAAGCTGTACTGGTGCTCCACAAAGGAGGGACTTGGAAAGAGAAACCTCACCCACCGCAGAGTGGGTAAAATACCTTACATTTCTCAAAATGTTTTTTCAACATAGATCTGTCAAATGAGCTTTGATGGTACAAATGGAAAGAACCTGTGGGTTTACATGGAAGCTAATGAAAGAGAGAGGATTGTATTCTGAGAGATGTTGCCCACATCAAATAATTTTCCACCTACTGTTGTGTTTAGGTCTTATTGTTCCATCACACCTTTCACCTGCCAAGTGCTTGGCATTGCACACT
>JAOXNG010000031.1:57526358-57536429 GCA_028566535.1 Scolopax minor
GCGAAGAAGGAGAGGAAGGAGGGGGAAGGAGAAGGTGGAGAGCAGCTCTTGCGGCTGCATCACTGAATATGGAAGGTTAATCATTCTTTTGTACAAGTCTGATTTCTGTATGTGTAGTTCCATAACTTTATTTAATTTCCACAAGTTCAGTTACCTCTAAAATCAACTGCTGGCAAGCAGGACAGATTTGAAGCATTCCAAGTTTCCTTAAGTGGATCTGAGCTGATTTAAATGGATCTTATCACCATCTTAGTTTTATTAGACATATAAAGGAAGTTCCCCTTGAATGCATGCAGCCAAGAAATACATTTTACTCAATTTAAAGGACCAATCACAAAACTAGAGCAAATGCATGAGAAGTCACAAGTATTTGAAGCTTCCTAACAAGCTTTTTTCAGTGGGCTCTTTCTCAGCTGCATTTTCACAGGCATACTGATGCAACTGAGTACCCAGTTATGAAAGCGTCAGAACCACAAACTAGTAAGAATAAAGAGGATTTAGTAGAATCTCAATTATGAAAAGCAACTTGAATTGATAAAAACAATTTTTTCTTCTGAATACTTTGAATACCAAAGGGATAGCTAGGCTCTGATGTTTGCTCGTGCTTTAGTAAAGAAAGAAAAAGATACAGATGCATCTGTTTCAAGATCCCTAAGAACTTAGTGATAGTAGAAAGGGTGCTTCCCTTTAAAAGCCTCTGGGAATAGTCACTTGATAAGCTTGGCTTTAAGTCTGTCACAAAACCAGTATTTTTATATTTTTTTAAGGTATGCAGCAATCACACAAATCCATGATTTTACAAAAAACTTTTCAGGAACAGTATAAAGGAGTGGTAATTGGCTCAAATTTAAGTTAATGGCTGGGAGGAAGTAACCTTGTAAAGATAAAAATAATTTTCAAAATTTATTCTAAATGATTGATTCCTGCCCCTCCGCCTCTCTTTTAGTAGATCTCATATGCTTATTCCTTCATCCTTTACATGTGATAATATAAACATGCTATCAACTCTCTTAAACTTTTACTCTACAGGAAATACATAAATGGAGAGAAGTAACAATCCAAATGTGAACATACCAAGGCTGATGGGAGCTTTGCCACTGACTTAACAAGAAGAGCATTTATCTCAGTTTGTACTACTAACAAATCTGCATCCACACCATTACTCCCCTTGAATTACAATTTACTGCATAGATAGTTACCAAAACACTAATAGAACTAATTATGTAGTAAATGACTCATTAGCAAGTGAAGAAATGAAGAAAATCTACCCCTGGTTAGCTTGTTTTCATTGTTTTCATTGTACTGTGATATAATAGCCAAACTAAATAATTTGAGACTTAAGTGTCTGTAAAGCTCCTTGCTAAAAAAATTCCAGTTGTTCAAAAGTAACAAAACCAGTATTACTGAACAGTATTTTCCATACAAGAAGGATTTTAAGCATGTGATGTCCAGCCTTCTAAAAATATTAAGCTAACACACTAATATAACAACTTTATGAAACTAACAATATACATATTTCCCTTGGATTTGTCGCTATGCAATCCAATTATGATCACAGACTTATGATCACAATTCAAAATGCTAGCAATATTCCCTGGGTATGCATTACAGACAGTATGTACAGAAAAAACCCTGTAGTCAATACAGTCAGACTCCTTATTTAGCTCTTTATTGCATGTCATATTTTCTGAAAAAACATCCTAGCTTAAATGAATTATCACTTCTTACCAACAGAAGTCAATGAATTTGTTGGATTCCTAGTGGTACGGTTAGAATGTCTCCTATGTGGACTACGAGGCCTAGAGAGAAAAATGAACAAACAAAAATTATGAGAGTATGTCACCAAAAGAAGTTCTACTTCTCTATAAAATTTTAACATTAAAAAGAAAGCAGTTTTCCTTGATTAAAAAAAAATGAAAACAAAAAGGTTTTATTGCAAATCCTGTCATCTCCAAACAACTGAAAATGAAGGAAGATTGCAGAAAGAAAGAAAATTAGAGATTGCTCTCACAGAGGAGTTCAGACATTTGCTGATAATCCTAAATACTGTGAACTTTGATTTCTTAGAAAAACTACATTTCTTTAGTCCATTATCATGACTTAAAATTCATGTAAATATGGTATGTTGCAAATGAAAAAATAATTTAAAAATTGGTCTTTGTAAATTGTTAGTGCTTCCTAAACTAATTTTTGCAATTGAAATAATTTCTTAGGTTCCCATATACTAATGTGGGAACTTTCTAGATTGAAAACCAGGTGAGAGTCTAAATAACTGCAGAAAACGAAATGGTGATCCAGCAAATAATGCTGCTTTTAAAGGGCTGCATAATAATTCTGAGTCTTAATTAATCTTGAAGTTTGCAGAAGTACACTTTAAAAATGCAAGCAAATTATAGTATAGATTTACGATCAATACTTTCTGATGAATTTTTTCCCCTATTTTAAGTCTAATGGCAGGTGAATAAATTAGAAATCCCAGGCCAAGTATGTTTTACCAGAAGACTGAAAATAGCCTTAATTAAATTCAAAACTGAATTGAAGTTTCCAACTTCAAACAGAATTATTATTTTAATTCAACAGCTTTCTGTCACATATGCTTAACCTCAAGGTGCTATTCTTCCTGTTTGCCTGAACGGGATCAAACATCTGCTTCAAAAGTCACTATACGGTAGTATTCAAGCTAGACAAATATATTTAAGCTCTGCCAATTGTCTAGCTTAGAAACTTTATCCACTTGAATTGTCAGCTAATACCTACTTTATTTCACAAGTTTCCAGGCACAACAGAGGTTTCTTTTGCAGCTTCACTGAAACAGTAAGGACCACTGAATAGATGCAAGGGAGAAAGGGAAAGAAGAGAGCTGGAAAAGAAGCCTATACTTGCTGCATCTGGTTTTTTTGGTAGAAAATAAAGTCCAAAACCTCAATTTCCAATGCTTTTAACTCAGAACTTTAAAAGAACTGAGCACATCTTATTTGGCTTCAGGAGAAATTTTTTAAAGATGCTGGCTAATAATATAATGATTTTCTAGTATCTCAGAATATTAGTCTATGAAACAAAGTTAGCCAGCAATGCCAGACCACCAACAATTTTTGTAAGAAAAGAAAGCATATACAATAACAGTTGCTTTATCAGCATCACCTTAAGTTATATAAAAAATAGAAAAAATGCATACAAGTAGGAGGGAGATTTATTCTGAAAGATATATGTAATATGCTAAACCTGTCAAAACAAGATAAGAAGCACTTTTAGCAGTTCATAAAATTATAAAATGCTAAGCATAAAGCTATTAGTAACAGCAAAAGCTATTAGTAAAAATTGCAAAGTATTTTTACGTTCATAAACCTTCCTTGGAAATTTTCTGCCCTCACAAATAAGCTTTATTATACAAAATGTCATACACTGCAAGTCCATCTTTTGCCAATAATCTTCCTTCTTCATTAAAGCACACTTTAATAATTTAAGCGTCATGTAAACCAATTGGTTTTAAAAACAACATAGTTTGTTTCGGCATTTTCCTCTCAACAGACCACACAATTACAACAGATAACAAATATTATTGCTACAATGTCTACTTTTCAGCATGACACTAAGAATATTGTAATAAGATGGTAATATAGGTAGTTCTTTAATTCAAGAAGGGAACAGACAACACAGGCTTTGTACATAAGACACACTCATTTGCTAGAGTCAACAGTGATGGCTGAGCGTACCTTCAGGAACTTAAGTATTTTGTATTTTAAAAAAGTAATTTTTAAATACTAGTCTTACAAGGACTAGCTTCCTAGCTCTACATCAGTCTACAGAGTTAGTATTGGTTCAGTGGAAATATTAATATGATTAAAGGTAGCACTACTGGTGTCCGTATATAATTAGTAGACCAGAGTTAGGGATTTAGGTAATGAATTGGAAAATTTCATTTTGGGGGAAAACTTCAGGAAAGACAAAAATGCTTAGTTGTACTTTTTTTGGTCTCAGCTCCTCATTGACTGCGTCTAAGTAAAGGTTAAAACTTGGACAGAAGGACAGTCTTGCACATTGCCATGCACAGAACATAAGGAATCCAACTGTCAGTCATCCTTGAAGTAGGTGTGTGTAGCGCAGATGCACATGCCCCACTATATGTCTACAAAAGGATTTGACCAAGAAACTTTTTCCTCAGCAGGCCATATTTTATTTGCTAGCAAAAGGATGGACTTCAAATTTACAGCTTTTAGTTCAAATTATGCAAAACCTAAATTTACATTTTTGTTTTAGTTTCAAATTAAATTTGAAATGAATTCAAATTTGAATTAGTTTCAAATTCAGAAAGATAAGAAAGTTTATTTACTTATTTCTTAAAGTAAATTTAAAGTATATTGAGTCAGGTTGGCAGGCTTAGTATTATATGAAGCTCTTCATCAGTTATATTCCTGCCTCCCAAATTCCCTGCATCCAAAAAATCATAATCAAAATGCAAAGACTATATGATCAAATTACAAATAGAGATATAGCAATAATATTTTAATACAATATACATTTTAAAGCAATATATTAGAAACTGGAATTACTGTACAATTTATTCATAGATTGGTAATGTATTATATAGTACCTGTTAACTAGATTTTTATCAATTTCTACATCTGGCGTAACAGCATTCTCTGGAAGAACAATAGAAGGTGTACTGCATGTTGTCCCTTCAACAGTAGTGTCCTGAATGATTTGTGACAAATATAAAAATTTAGTTAAACAGAAATTCAAAACACTGAATATTGACACTCTATGTGGAAAATAATGTGTATCGCTCAGCTTAAAGAGAAAAGGACTGAACTATGCGTGAATCAGCTCTTACTTGAGAAAACAAATTTGAATTAGAGGTCTATACTTAAATTGGTAAAAAGACATGATGGAGATCTGGAACATCAGTTTTCTTTACATATTTCTAATACACACAAGCTAAAATCAATAAGCATGGAACTAATGAGAAAGCTTTAAAAGGGCAGATAAACTGATTTTTCACATCATTCCAGCAAACTATTCCTTTACTGAAGTACATGTACAACACTTAGTGAATTTATGAGCTGAATGCAAGAGTGAAAAGCAGCTATAAATAACACAGCTAAACTAGGCACACAAAACCTCCAAGTGGTACTAGAGTGCAACAAAAACTTGAATAAATACTGTGTTAAGTGTACACATGCTATCCCAAAAATTAGAAAATAGTAATAAGGTAATCTTTTCAGTGTTCTGCTTGCTTTTCCCTCCCACTAATTGGAAATATGTATTTTTTTAAAATGTAATCACAATATTTAATAAAATACAATATAACTTTTAGATGACGAAAAACTGGCACTGAATATCAACGTGTGCTTGCCTTCTTAAAAAATATAAGAACTTGTCCCAAGAACATAATCCCACACCTTCTACCACAGTGATGCCAATCAGCTCAAGAGAAGGAATCTGTTTCCTGTGTGATACCTCAAATTAGAATAAAGAACTGCGGATTTCTCATATGTACTCAAAAAATGATTACTTCTACCCCATGTACTACATTCAGATTCACAACAAAAATAAATAAATAAATAAATAAATAAATCAACCTCTGTACTGTTGAAAGGCTAGATAAGCAATTTGGTGTTTACAGTCAGTCCATAAGTTGAAGAAAGTGATGCACAAAATCTCACAGAGTAGGGAAAGTGTAGGCATCTGTTAGAAGCTGCAGTTTTTTTTTTCAAGTACAATAATGAGATAAATAGAACTCACAGCAGTGTGAGTATTTCTAGCTAGAGGGAAAGCTTCCCAAAAGCGGCAGGGGACTGCCATCAACCAACTTGTAAAATTTAAATAATAATTTGTAAATTCTCAAATCTTATTGCTTCTGCTAGGCACTGGTATGTACAAGTATTTTACTTTATTCAGTTATTTGGAATCTAAACTCTATTCCAAAGTTTCATAAGAAATTTTTAGTTCAGTTGTCATTGGACTAGAAAACAGAAGAACAAAACAGAACAGAACAGAATAGAATAGAATAGAACAGAACAGAAAAATTTTCAGTTGGAAGAGACCTACAGTGATCATCTATCCCAACTGCCTGAACAATTCAGGGCTGACCAAAAGTTAAAGCATGTTATTAAGGGCATTGTTTAAATGTCTCTTGAACATTGGCAGGCTTGGGCGATTGCAATTTTCTAAAAGGGCATCTTTGCTATCCATGCCACAAAGCCAATTATGCTCAACTGTTATAATTTTGCTTTTACTGAAACAGCATTTGCTGTCAATTTTGCTTAGTCCTTTTAAGAATGTTTACCTACTAGAGGTTTACAGAAGAGTAATGAATTCAGAATAACATTTATCTTAGTAATATTCATTAAATAGGCAGGTAATAAAAAGCTGTTGTAAAAGCACTAATTTAGGTATTTACACAATGAAGTATGTAATACCTCACAGTTTAACAAGTCAACATTTTAGAACAGAGGAAACTAAATTATTTCAGTATTTGAAACAAAAGCCATCAATGAATAATTGTTTCAGTCATCTACTATCATGTTGATGCTAGTGTAGTCATAATGTTTGTTACAATAAACAAGTAGCCAAGAATATATATTGAAATGGAATTACATACATCCAAAAAGCTAGCAGTTACATGACTGGTAATATCTATCGGATACAGTTGAACTTCTTTCAACGTTGCTCCCAGTGCTGCATTTTACTCTTGTTGAAACAATTTATGTTCTGATCAATTCAAACAATTCTAGAAGCATTTTGTCATACTACAATGCATTTAATACAATGGTATTATATTGAAGTATATAATATAACCCTTCTTACTTCTAAAAGGCAATAAAATATGCTTTGGTTTGGATATCTGATCTAGGATTCTTGATTCTATTGTAAATAGCATGGATTTTTTTTTTACTAAAATAAATAAATTCCATTGAGCTTTACACTTCTATACTCATAATTTTCATATTCTATTCCTTGGCAGTTCCTTGTCAGTCACAGGAGAACAGGACAGGAAACACGCCAAGAAAATAATACAAAGATTTAAGTTTAAGACAAATATCTTTGCAATATTGGAAATGTTAGAATGTGTAAGTATGACCTATTATGTGATGCAAAGGCACAACTGACATCGGATGATAGCACTTTGAAAGCAATTTTTAGTAGTATTCTTGAAAATGTTAAAATATATTTTGTCGAACAGTCAACGACAAACATTCAGGTGACTGCCCTGCCCTGCTTGTTGGGCAAAGCAGCTGAGTACACATGCACATTGTTTATGCTAATCTCATGACTGCCAAAATGCAGTCAAAGCTTTTGAATGGTGTAATATCAGCTTTAAAGTCACCCAAGTCCATTTTTGGATGCTAAAACCAGCTCATTAAAAAGAAAGAAAAAAAAAAAAAAGAAAAGAAAATTAAAAAGGCTGTAGCCAAGGCTAGTTCAGGTCAGATAGAATACATTAATCATGGTCAGCAGCTATAGCAATGCAACAGAGGTGAAAACTTATGCCCCCTATTGTGATGCATCTGTATAGGAGAGAGGTAGAAAAAGCTAGAACATGAAGCTCTTCGCAGGGCCAGCTGGCTTGAATCAAAAGAAATCTTTATACTCTGAAGAGTACTCGGGCTGCTATATGCTTCTCTTGGAAGAGAAGCTCTAACAGGAAGCTTAAGCTGCCTCACAGCTGTACATCTGCACAAAGATGATACACAAGTTGTCCATCTCCTCCTATTGCCTGCCTGTAGCTGCCCTCTCCATGTTAGCTTCCAGACAAGTCTGCTCTCCAGCTATTCCCAACAGCTGCCTCAGCTCCTAGTACCAGGGTCTGCCTGCTACCAACTCTCTGCTTCCTTTCTCTCCCAAGCCCTCCTCCTATAAAAATGTAGGGTAAAACTGACTCCACCTCTATGGCTCAGGTGGGAGTTGATCCACATGCTCTACAAGGATGATCACGTGCCATCTAGTCTTGCAGGGACTTGTGCAGGGCTGAGAGGACAGCACCTGCAGTTTGGTCCATAACAAAAGATCCAAGAGGCTCAGCAACGCTCAGGGCAGATAGGATATGCAGATTCTGTCTGTTAAGCTCTACCAAACCCTCACTAAGCATACAGAAAATGTGTTTTTAGAAGTTTTGTAATCCAGTCAAATTTGGATAGATTCACAGTAATGGGGAGTGAAGGGGGGGAAATAAATCTCTCTACTAAAAGAACTACCCTGCCAGGACAGTCAGATGATAAAGCTTTACTTTCTACCACCTGAAATCTTTAAAGTACTGGAAAAAAAAAAATCCTCTGCCACCTGGCCATATTCTTAGAAATTAAGTAAAGGTCTGGACTGAATTTCAGAATAAATTTGGCCTGAAACAGATACTTATGTGAAAGACCTCAAAAGTTATGCATCTCAGAGAGCAGCCTTTTGAGTGAGATGGGGTTTTAAAGTAAGTTTCATTTTAGAAGTTTAAGTGAAGTGCTGAGTTTAGAGTTTAGACAGTAAAGTAATGAAATTAAATTGTAACTGCACCTATTTGAAATGGCCAGGACATGGGACATGTTCTTCATAACAAAACAGATAACATGCAGTCATTTGATAAAAGTACAGTACAAATTTAAATAGAAATAATAGTAAAAAATAGAAATAATAGTAAAAAATAGAAATGCAGAAGTTTAAATACTGGAATAACTGCTATACAAGAAATATAAACATCTAACACATACTTTTCCTCAGCAGTCAGAAGAGTCAGAAAAATAGTGTTTGGGGTACAAAGAGAGGAGAAAGCTGGAAACAGAAATAGGGATTTTTGATTTAAAAAGTGGTAATGATGGCAGTTCTCAACCAACCCTGAAAGCGTAGTGAGATTTATAGGCCACTATAAGTCTTAACATAACTGGTAACTATGTAATTTTCTTTGTTGCAGGTATGCATTACATGTATAGAAATTACATTTTTAATATTAAAAGTCTGAAATCAGTTTTTAAGGGTATCAGTGAAAGCATATTATAATGTCATATTATTCTATATTAACTAAATCAAATTAAAATATGGGAATGACTAAAAATGACATCTGACTGAAGTTCTATGATTTATGGTAGGAGAAATAATTCTCTATACAACACGTCTAAAATGTTCAATACTTATTGTAGCAAGATGGCACATAAACTAAGAGTTCCATTACATACTCTTAATTCAGACAACATTTCAAACAAAGGGATAAAGTTCTTTGAATTAGGCTAACACACCTGTGCTATTGGGAATTTCACATCTGTGTCCTTCATGAACACTGAGCTAATGAATACACTGAGGAATATTTTAGATGTAGTCAGAACTGAAGGATGCTGTAAGAAATACCGAAATGAAAACCATATTTGTTTTCTCACAATAAATTTGAGAACTATAACCCAGAACTGTAACCTGCTATAGGTAGACCCGCTCTGGCAGGTGGACTCAACCGGATAGTAATGCTGTAGAACTTGGACTGCAGCAAGACCCAAAAGCAATAGCAGTTATGAACAAGATGAAGTTCTCATGACATTGGCTAGTTGCAAGCTGTAACTTAAGTAGGCTCATGAGCAGTGTGTTGGTTAAAATCCTTCCACTGTTACTTTGTGCCTAAAAACAACAATTTACCTAAAAAGAATTTTGCACAGTTAACTGATTCATGAACTACCACATTGTCATAGTTCATTTAAGACCTACCTCTAAAAATAGTGTGTATAATGCACTAAAATAATGGTTTGTTTGGTTTTTTTTTATATTAGGTGGTTGTAATTCTTAATTTCTCCCATTTGAAAAGCAAGTTTAGAACATTCATTGATGTCTGCTAGCTTTTCATACTTGTTCTCTTTGGGTATGTTTCACGCAGCAAGTCTTTTGTATTAAAATACTATTCACATGGGTGAAAAAATATCTTCTTGACCTCATGTACATTCTCAGCTATTAGTCTGATGAATTTGCATCCATCTGGGGTGTTTGTCTTAAACCAGGAAACTAACACTCAGCACAATGTGCAATTTAGATGGAATGCACGACAAACCAGCGTAAGGCTCACTGCTGACAGCATTTTCCAACAATGTCAAAGCAGCGGATGTTTTC
>JAOXNG010000031.1:57562908-57572923 GCA_028566535.1 Scolopax minor
AGTTTTTTTTCTGATTATCACTGTGTTGTAGATCTGAATATTGGCCTTAATTTAACATTTCTCATATTTAAATGGTCTTGATTTGCATGTCTTACTTTAAGGGCCTGCTGTGGCTCTCCAAGTGTCTTGTGCACAGTATAATGCCAAATTACAACATTTTTGGAGGAAATAAAAAAAAAAGTTCATAGATGAATAAATTTATTTTTACAGTGTTTTTGACCGTGAATTGTTACTGGGCAGTGGCTGCATATGTGTGTGATGTACAGCAGCAACACAGAATCTGGACAATTTGCTACATGATAGCATCCATGATTGAATGTATTTTAAGTAAAACCTTCATTAGTGAAGCGAGAAATACAAAATCCCACACATTTCCAACACACTCAGACTTCAGCCTCTGAATGTTGTAAAATGCTATGATGTGGAAATTATTCCTGTTCTGTTGCCTGCTTTGGTCCTCTGTTTAGGTGGAAGAGACACAAGCAAGTATAGGTCTCAATAGCATGTTGAACACATGGAGATCCTCTCTGGAAGGACTGCAGACATCTCAGTGCTTTATGGGCAGGAAGACACATATTGAGCCACAGCAAGTGATGCTGTGGATGCCAATGTGGGTTCAAAGGGAGAATAGACAAGTCACAGGACCGAAAAGCACCTGGGGCCACTGAGTACCTAGAAATCACACTTGGCTTAGAAAGTCCCTGAGCTGAAAATACAGCTCTGAGAGCATCAGAGAGACATCCACACTGCTCTCCTCTTCCCTCCCATTTACCTGATTCATCGCCTCCTCTCCCCTCTCAGGTTGGGCTCAACTCCACATTCCAAGAACCAGAGCACCTCGTAAAACACCAAATTACTGTTTGTCTGTCTGGTTTTTTAGTAGAAAGAATAAAACCGCTACATTTGAGGAGTCATCCTTTTTGCTTCCAGACACTTGACAGACCTGTTTTTTCTCCCCCAAGGTTTAGCAGGCTACAAGCACCAAGGAGGTTTTGCCAAGGAAGTTTGCCAAGGAACCTAAGCCTAACATTAAATAAATCTCAAATTCACAGGCAACCACACGCCTGTAAAAGTTACATTATTGTAAATGGAGTATAGATGTGCTAATTTTACAGGCTCACTATGTGTAATCACAGAAGCATCTCCTGAGCTTGGCATAAAAGATAATTACTGGAATTCTAAGAAAAGTGTAATAAACAAGTATCAATAAATATTTATGGATCTAACATTTGGACTCCTCTATGAGATCTGTTAAAAAAACCCAAACAAACCACAACTGCAACCAGTCCTGTTGACATTTCTGTTTAAGAATAAACTCATTCAGAAGGTGACTGTCCAGCACCCCATGCAGTACAGGTGAGAAGGAAAGTGTACCAAGAATCCATATAGAGGTTTAAAAAGGTGTGTGCTTCCATATGCATGGAAATTTGTACAGCTACAAATCTAGAAAATATCAAATTTCTCAACAGTCAAAAAGAAAATTGAAATACTAAAATTAAAACCCAAAGATGCTCAAAATTTCTTACAGAAAAATAATGTAATGAGTTTGCAAATATAGGCTGTTCTGTAGCAGAATTGAGAGAGGTGATACTATCTACATAACACTGCAGCTCTTATTTTGAGAAAAACAATAAGGCAGGTATATGGTAGTGGTTTTTTTCAGACTTTTTACTAAAATAATGTAACCCAAATATAATTGGGACTTAGAATTATTGTAGGATTTAGGTGTGCCCTCAAACTATAGGGTACTGTAATGACTCTGAGAATCACTATCTAACAAATGAAACAAAAATTAAAAATAGGTATTTCTATCACTGATACATTCTTGATATAAGATCCCTCAACCGGATTGGACTTCACAGCATATGTTAAGGAGAACACTTGAAATAATTATGTGACTGTTGTGGATTACCATATTCAAATTGAACAGCACACTGATATGCAGTTTGAGCTAATCTTGTTTGAACCATGACAATTCTTCAAGCAATTAGGAATAAAGAGAACCAAACAGCTACATTACTTTCAAACAAGATTACAGTTTTTCCAAGTCTTTTTTTGCCTAACTCGTTCCTCAGTAGAAGAGGGAACAAGGCATAGAAATGGCTGAAGCAACAATTCAATTCCATAACTGAACTTATAGTTGCCAAAATAACATATCTTCATTTACTTGCTATGTTTTATGAAGGAAGTTGAATTTCCTGCTCTCTTCAAGAAGCAACTGAATGTTCAAGGCTTAGAGCCCCAGAGAGATACTAAAGATTCCATTAGCTATTATTTCATTTCTTTTCTTTTTGATATCAGGGTTCCCATAGCTGCCTCAGGAGCAAGGGCATTTCAAACTAACAATTGTAATGTTACAGAGAGGAAATCTACGCAGACTAATGCACTCTGTATGTGGATTTTCACACTTGATATCATGGGACTGGAGGAATTTAGAGAAAGGTCAACATTTTCAGCAACTTCTCTTGCAAATAAATGGGAAGTTGCTCCAAGTATTGAACTCTGCCACAGAAGTAATGAAAAAGCAACTGAATCAAGCAGGGTTCCAACTTTGACACCACCACTTTGGGTTTTATACAGTTAGGCCACATTTTGCTCACAGATAACACAGGGCACCTGGAACTATGGGCAACTCTGCCCTCTAATATACTGAGCACCTTTGTCATATTCTTAGTCTCACAGTCTCCCTGTCCCAGAAAGGGCTGGTAATGCACTATGGTAATTCGTACATGATTTTTGAGATTTTTATTGCTATAGCAACTGCGTGTAGGCATTAAACATAGCAACAGATTATTTATAGAACTTTCTTGGATGTCAAAATGGCATGTTGTTTTATTTTCTAAGCAGATGCTTAGAAGATAAGCACAGAAGACGACTCTACAGTACCCACCTTCAAAAGGAAGAAAAAAGCTCCCAACTTCACAACCTCTGAATCATATAAGCAAGCAGATAAGTGTAAAGCATATTGTAATTTTAAAGGACTTTGCTCTGAGAAAGTGTTATCACCAACTACTACCTGAGAACAAGGTTAGGCAAAAAACTGATGTGCAAGAAGATGTGCAAGAAATTTGTAAGGTCCTGCTCTGATCAACTCTGATCTTTGCCTGTTAAGCAACAGAAAAAGGGAAACTGTCTTCATATTAAGTGCAGTCAGATTCTCAGGAGAGATCAAAATCCACGGAGAGAGACTGTAAATGCACACAGGCAAAGCTCTGCACATTCCAAACACAGGAACAGCGATTTACAGGAAGTGAGAGTTTGACTTGCTATGTGGTTTAAGGAAAGACAATTCATTATTTTCATAAGAAAGGCTAATTTTCTCTGGTATAGTATTTTTCTCTGAGTCCTTTAAGTTCTGTATAATTTCTACAAGTGATCAGTGAAAAACACTACTTGGTGTTTAAATGTAATTTCTAAACACAATCCTAAACACAAACATACCAAGCAGCAACAGGACAGATTTCCTGGGGGATCTTTAAGTATCATTCACCTTTCTGTTATGGTTATATGTCAGAGTTGTATACAGTGGGATGGTTAATGTTTGCCATTTTGCCAACAAAAAACATTTAAAATCTGTTAAACAGGAAATGTGAAAGACTTAAAAAAATGAATCCAACAGGAAGTGTCAAGAAATTCTTATAAGGGTACAATTTGTTTATATTCCAGCGAGTCTTCTGTTAGCACACAGTATATGAGTTTTGGAAGGGACATTTTAATGCTATGTTTTATGCAGGAGAGATTCCAAGGAGGTCCCAAAAGCTCAGCATACACGTAAAAATTGAGTTTTACATGTTGAGGTTTTAGAATATATCCCACAAATTCTTTTTCCCTGTCTATCACAGATATTTTCACTTAATTCAGTGAATAAACACAGAGCAATTTTTAAGTCTCCTAATCTTTCTTCTAAGCTACTTGGGAAGTCTGATTCATGTGTTTGGCTTTCTACAGTTTGCTCCATTGACCACTGCACTTACTAGAACCAGCTTTTAGAGCAATGCTGATAATGATACCTATCAAAGAACAGAACTGATAAGTTTATTAACTGCAACAGCCCTCAGAGAAGTCAAGATGATAGGCACAATTACACTTGCATAGGGAGCTAAAACAATATTTAGACTTGCTTACAAGATTTTTCCAGTCTGAGATGTGCAGAACATCAACTTCACTTAGCACCTTCTCCTGAGGCAAACTCCACCCTCCACTGACACTAGGCCCCTAGTGGTATCGTGTTATTTTCATGAATCCAGAGGTCAGTCATGTTCATTCACTATTTGAAAAGAAAAATACGGGAAATTCAGTCAGTGATATTTTGAAGCATGTATGCATTTTTATACGTTGTTAAATTATTTCCCTTTCTCTCCACAAGCTCTACTTCAACTTATGGTTAGAAATTTTATTTTTAATTTTTCTGTTCACTAGCTAGAGCACAGTTCAGCACAACTTTAGAATTGTTACCAGGAAATGTTAATTGACATAGCATCCTCTATTATGTTCTTCTACCTGCACCCATACACACCCTTCTAAAAAGGCCATTTTAGAGAAATTTCAGAGAAACTGGGGGAACATTCACAAATGAAATAATGGACATTTCTTCTGCAAAATTTCAGAAACAGATCTCATTCTACTGATGCTACATTTGTTAGTGCATCCCTTTAAGACCAAAACAATATATTCAAAAAGGGACACACTGCTCCTAATCATCTTCTCCTAAATTTCAGACTCTTATTTACAGCTGTCTAACATAGCCTTCACCTTTGTGGTATTCACAAAGAGCCTGATCTGGCACCACCAAAGTGAATGGAAACTTTGCTGATGATTTCAAAAGCAAAGGCTCAGAGCCAAATTCCCCATGTATAACTTCAGCATTACAAAACATTCTGCAGACTTATATAAACGGTAATAATTTTACTCTGAAGGCAAGCCCCTAGCCCAAAGCAATTGCTGTACTTGACTCCACAGCACAGATATATCTAACGTGTCAATTTCTAGGGTGCAAAACCTACCAACTGGTGACAATGAAAGTGTGCAACTCCTACATAGAATGTTCCTTCCCCTCTCCAGCCACCCGCCTCCCGCCCTCTCCCCCCCAGTTTGTTATATCGACTTTTCAAATCCGTGGCTTTTTTCAGAAATTGCAGGAACTAGCCCAGTGGATCCCATTTTATAGTCATCAGATAGCAACGTTCTAAGTGTATTTGTTTGTAAATTAGGGGGCAGCACAGTGATTCTAAAGCATAACTTTGTATCATGACAAAACAAAACAGAATATGTTGGGGGAAGAAACTTTCAGGTTTACATACACACTTGACATATATTACCTGCCAAGTCTGTATATTTTCCTCCCTGCCCCTCTCATCCTGCCCCCTCCAAACAATGTGTCAGCATTAAAAAAAATAAAAAATCGTATTCTACAGGCTTTACTTTTCCAAACCTACAGGTGATCATATTTACAATATTACATTACTGATGACTTGTGATACTTGAAGACTTTGTAGTTTGTACATTTTAAGAGCAGGTAAAAGTTCCAGCACATAGTAAGATATTCTTGATTTCAGCTATTAGTGGTGGGTGGTATTGGTCATTATTGTTACTTTTTTTTCCTCTAAATCTTTCAGATACTTAATACACTTGATACTTCCTATGTAAAACCAAATTTCTCAAACTAGTTTCCAGAGTGTAAAATTAATGATACACGCATTGAAATAAACAAAGTAAAGAAAAATAAAGAAAATGCCTATTACATCTACCTACTGAAGAGGTTTAAATCCCAAGATGCTGTTAGAGCCCAAGCTCTCCAACAAAACCTGAGGCTAGAAGTCCACTTGCTCTAAGTATAAAATCCTTCTCTCCTTTTCAGAATTCATAGGACCTACTTTCTGAGGAGGGAAACTAAGTTATTATTTCAGAGTGCTACCATAACAGTCAGTGTCTTATTTCTCCACTACTCTTGTGCATAAGCGATAATTCATGTCTTGACTCACTAGTTTATAAGCTTACAAAGATCCATCACCCACTCAGATTTCCTTTCTGTCAGTGATACCGAGATCCAAAACATCTCTTTGACCCACTTTTCAAAGGAAGTACAAGCAGAGAACACAACACAAGGAAATTCTTATGCTTAGTTTACAGGAAGGCTGCAAGTTAGGACAGAAAAAAAGATCTCTGCCCACAAATCCCCCAGATCTTGAAATAGCCCCAAACCTTAAAACGGCAAGGATTTTTTTCCCCTTCCACTCACAAGACATTTGATGCTTCTTTTTCTTGGTTTTACAGACTTCTGTAAGAACAGCAGCTTAGATGAGGTGAGAGAACTCCATGACATATAAGGAACATACACGTATCACCCTTGAAATAAGAAATTTACATGTCTGTCTCTTCTCATCACCAACTCCCTCTACCTCAGTTGCCATACTTTGTCTTATCCAGCTTTTCAAAAAGTGATTAGACATCATAGACATAGACATCATAGACAAAGTCATAGACATCATTAAAAGCTGCCAGAAAGCAGATTGATCGAAAGGAGGATGGAAGAAGCTGGTTGCTGAAGATTGAAACTATGAATCTGGCTGTTAGATAATTCTTAATTTCCACTGCTTTGGTCCCAAATGAATAGGACTATAGGTATTAAAACTGAATCGAACATATAAAAAGATAGGAGATAGGGAGGTGTGTAGGTTTCATGTCCACAGCCAATTTAGAGCTTAATCTGCTTAAAGCAGATGGATATATGTATGAAAATATATTTATAATCCTAGGTACTTTATCATAGTGCTGATGTTAAAACACAATTTTCTCTACGTACAAATGAATAGCCTGTAGTTTTTGTATTAAATTACACTTATTGTCATTATAATATCTTTACTGATGGGTACTATATAATATATTCTAAGTTACAAAACAAAAAATGATTGTATGGAATAAGAACAATAGCTGAAATGTTACAAGATATCATATATTAGAAATATATACTTCGTTCAGATGTGGAGGAGTTAGACAAAAATTAATTACTCCAGTCCATACACAAAGTCAAAAATAACTTATTAAAATTTAAATGCCTTCTACATCAGATGTAAAATAACACATGCAAGACCAGCAAATCAGAATGAGGGCCTCTGGAGGCTAGAAAATGCAAGAATATTAATAGAGTGAGAACTCTCTAGTATTTAGCATTTAATATTGGATTGTTTCTTAATTTCCACTGTTGGTTCTAATAAATTTAGATTTCTGGGGATTGTATCGTTAGATTATTAAGCTCCAAGTTTGGTATAATTGTTGATTTTGGATTAAATTGTTGATTTAAAACATGAATCAGTTAGGAGATTAACCTAAAAGTAGTAAGCTCTTCACTAATGATAGTCCAGAGAAAAATAAAATTAAATACAAGTTTTGCAACAAGATCTGAAATGTTCGAACAAGTAAGGTTCACTTATCACATTCTTTTGAAGCTAGATGAAGTGATCTTGTGTTAAAGTATACAAAACACCTGTCATATCAGATATAAATGCAGTAACTGTTAGCACCTGCAGGAACACTCTCTATGCTAAGAACTCTAAATTCATCCAAACTTTGCATGTCATAAGCTAAAACCTACTGTCTAATCACTCCACAAAAATGGAAATTTGCTACTGCTGATTGCAGAGAATTTTTCACCAGATAAAACCATGCTATATGCAGTTTGAAAAATCAACTCACTAATGCAAGTTTTTACTAATACAAATTAGTAACAGAAACCTGTTTCTTAAATTTCAGCTATAATTTCCTTGTACTGACCTAGTTTTTTCACATTGCTTACATACTGCTATCTGAAAAAAAGAGCTGAACATACAGATTAGTTTGACAAAAAAGTGTCCTCATTTGCCAAGAAAATAAAATGCACCTTAGTGCAGAGTACCTGCCAAACAGCAGTGATATCACTGAAATTTCAGGAAATGTAAATCTTGTGATTTTTCATACTAGAGCAAACATGCTTTAAAATTTGAAGTTGTTTTTTTTTTTTTTTTTTTCTGTACAGCATTCCAATTAGACACAGCTTCATGGTATTAATTTACCTCTAATAGGATTAAAAGCAAACACATACTGTAAAAAGAAATGGCTCTGGAAATGTCTTTTTAAAAGATAAGTTCCAGACACAAGTAAGTAATCCATCAAAATTAACAACTCCAGCACTGTTAAAAGCAAGCATGTGGGAAGGAAAGTCACACAATTGAAAAAAGAAAAAAGAGATACACTAAATATCTGTTTCCTTAGAACATGTATAGGTGCTAAGACTCTCTAATGGTCAGCACAATACAGATAACAGCATCTGTGAATCAGGTTGCCTTGAATTACTGACTACGTACCTTTATTAAGTCTCAGTATAATTAACACAGCTTTTCCTTTTTCATTCTTCTATATTCTCAAAGAGTATGTAAGAAGAACTAGGTTTCATTAACTACACCCAGTTTTTAAGCAGCTAAAATTTCAAGAAGAGGTAGAATTTGAAGGAAGTGAGGGGGAAGAGGTAGAAAGAACCAACTACTCGGTATCACAACAAGGTACTGTACCTTTAAGGAGGAAATATGGTTCCGTTCTGTTTCACGGCTGAAAAAGAGCTTATTCTCAGTTATAGAGATTACTTACCTAGAACTTCAGTTATTCCTCTTTTTCCCCTCAGGCCAGCCTCTCTTTCACTCTTGGGAGCTTTTACCATTTAAGGTCAATGTTACATCTGGCTCTAGTAACTAAAGCTGAAGCAATTTTTAACTCAGAGATCCAACAGGCTGTCTAACATTAGAATGAGAGTTTAAATTTAAAGTAACTCTTCAGAAAGCCTCGTTCTTGCCTCAGAGAATTACAGAATAAAAGGCTTTCCTATTCTGGCATAAGTACTCTGAGTACAACGCGATGCAGACATCCCATTAGCATTCTTCAAGTTCACTGCATATAAGGCTCTTCTTACTCATTTCTGATTAAAATGGGCAAGTAGGAAGAACACATGAAATAGTTTACATCATGTTATGTTAACCCTTAGAATTTTTTACTGAAACAGCTGCTACTATTTTTTATTCTCCCTCCCCCTTTGTTTGGTCAGAAGGAATCTGAATTAGAGAGCCAATACAAGGCATGCGAACTTTTAAAGAACGTTGGCTTCAGTCCAGTCACAGGCTCTGCTCTCCACTTGCAAAATATGAGTAATTCCCATTGAAGTCCACTAAAGTTGCTTCTATCCCATGAGAGAATGCAGCTACAAATGGAGCACGAAGAGGGGAGAAAAAAAAAACACAAAACATTTACCAAACTATATTCAGGTACCTGCAGGAGAATCACATGCATGTGATTCAGAGCTCAGCTCTGAAATGGTCATAGAGCTTACTTATTTAATTGGACTTTAGCCAATTCAGATTATTTATTTATAAGTATTACAAATACTTTATTTATAAGTATTATAATCCACAGATCCCAAACTAAGAGTTCGGTTTATGCCAGGTACTGTACAGTTTTTAAATATAAGAAAGCCAAAACCTGTTCAAAAAATCTCTTACAATTCAAGTAGAGACAAGAGAGATGAAGGTGAGAAATGTCAAAAATTTGCACCAGTGAGTTTGGAAGGGACATATTAGGTCTGCTTTAAAAGAATGGAGCAAATGAAGATACTAAATTGATTTCTTTTTGATAATGGCTAATAAGAGCATCAAGGCAGAATCAGATCAGACAAAGCAAAGGATTTGATGATTTGTCTTGGACAGCACACTCCACAGGGGGGCGAGGCATGGAAACATGAGGGTGCTTGTAGGAGAAATGGGTAAAGTTGAGTTGATTGCAACATAGCACAGCACCTGTAATGTAAGGAAATATGAGCCTGGGTAGCTCTTTTGTGCCATATCAGTCTTGAGTTTGTATTAAGAAGTCTATTATTCTACACTTAAGACATTCTTTACCCCTAAAATCAACATAGTAAAAAAAATTCTGAAAAACTTTTCTAACATTGGCATTTAAGCTTGATCCCATAATAACGAGAGTATCTAGGTGTTTCAAA
>JAOXNG010000031.1:57712940-57723016 GCA_028566535.1 Scolopax minor
GTCTGCACAGTAAAAGCATCCCATCAGTGGATGATTTTCTCAACTTGATTTTTTTTTTTTTTTTTTTTTGTTTTGTTTTTTTTTAGTGAAATAATTATTGGGAAAACAGTGATTGATATTTTAATTGTATAAACCTTCAGAACTACCATGGAATTCAAATGACTGTGAGAATACAATGTCAGAGTGATGGCCATTTCAGAGTCTCTGGAGACTCAGTCCATCTATCACATTTCAGTACTTACGTTGTCGTGCTTGGGAATAATAAAACAAAATAAATAAACCAATGCTTTAATTCAGGAACATAATGGTAATTTGAGTAGCAAAAGGAGATCGAAATTAAGCTGCTATACCCTGATAGTGCTTTTACCTCCTCTATTTTGAAGATGAGTTTAATTCTGTATTGAGATCTCTTTCTCATTCTTCTCCGAGTTTTGCTTATTAAAACACATTCCCTAAATGTTACTGCTTTGTACTCTGGAGTTGTCTATGACTGGGTCATAGATATTTTCACTGGTGTGTTTGCAGAGTAACATAGCCTTATATTCTCTTTAAATTTCTATCAGTTTCAGTCGGAAGAAACTGCTGGAAGTCCTTGTCAGGCAGAATGTTCTTTATCTCACACTTGGACCAAATGCAACTAATAGTTTGGGTTTTCAGTCTTATCACTTGTCATTAAATCACTGAAGCATCAACATCTTTCCCAGATATTTTACTGTTATTTCATTAGTTCTGTTGTGCTGCCATGATGGGTGTGAGCAAAGGCCAGCTCATCCTCTTGATGCTGCCTCATCATTGCCATAGTTGACAGAGGTGCACTGGTTCTCATCTTTGAGAACTGGGTCTCTGACTCAGTGTTGTCTCTGGCAGGCCTTGGTTGGTCACTGACTTCATTCTCTGCTTTTATTCCAATTACTTCCAACTTGATGTCTTTAATGTTTTTAAGTGGAATATGAGACAAGTAGCTGGTAAGTTAAAAGTGTGGCTTCTTCCCCTTCTAATTAAACTTTTAATTTTAAAGAAAGGAAATTACTGTAGCTGTGAAAGGAGTCCTGTAGCTGTGAAAGGAGTCCTGTTAATAGCTTTTAATTGATATCTTGGCCACTGAGATCAAATAAGATGGGTACTGCTGCCCCCGCCTTTCCCCTTCCCAAGGAGATAAGTTATGCTTTGGAGAACCCGTATCTGGGCACAGAGATGTGTGGGCTGTCCCACGAGGGTGGATGAGCCAGGAGCTGAGAAGGACTGCAGCACAGGCAGGACAGTGCCCTTGTCAACCGTGATGCAGTCACACCACAAGGTCCCTGGACTGTTGGGCAGTGGCTGTGTGGGCTCAGGTCCTAAGTGAGGCTGGTCAGGGCACTTAAGGGCTGTTGGTGCATTCGAGACCTGATAGAAGGTCTATAGAGAACACGTGTCATTGGAGAGCTGGCAATTTTAGATGAGTCTTTGTGCAACTGGCCTCTGGCACAATTTGGAATAAGTTAAACTGATTTAAAATCTCTCCAAGAGAAGAGAATTATTCCCACATACATATAGAGTAAAGGGATACACTTTTGCCATTTTCTGATACAACATAATGTATATTTGATGGATGATGGCTGAGTTAATAGACTGAATATAAAGAATTTAATCTATCAATATTTTTCAATACTACTTTTTTTGTTCTATTATGCAGAACACTGTTAATATAATCAGAGGATAAAATGATGCATACTGTTTAGTCTTTGGAGCTGTTGGCCTTAGAGTTTTTTGAGTCACAAAACTTCTGATTGTGGCATGGATGATCTTTTAAAAATTTCGGAAAGTTTGCGTTATTTCAGTGATTGAATACATTACAGAGTATTTCACTTCCTTACAAGCTTTTGATAAGCCGAATATGGTAAGAAAAGAGTATTTCATGTTTAGATTTCTAGTAGCTTTGTCAATAATCTTCAGGTGTGAATATAGTTTCTCATGTTCAATCTTTGTTTTGCTATTGTTGTACAAGTCCACAATTATTAGTTTGTGTGATTAGTTAGTTTGAGTAAAAGATTTAGGAATTGGGTTTCAGTTTAGACATAACCAGTCCTTGAGAGACTGTAAAGTGGCAGTTTAAGGGAAACCTAGGCTGCAATAAGGTGAAATTAAAATACAGATTCCTCAAAAGATGATTAAACACTAACTTAATTGGTATTTTCAATAGTTATGCTATCAATTTCTGTGTGCTTCCTTAGCCTTTGTTCTATTCTGTAATTCTATCTTTTTGGGTAGTCATTAAGTATAGAACTTAATTAAAAAAAAAAAAGTACTTTCAGCAGACTTAAAATGTTTTGTAGAATAAGTCTGTTCTGTGATGTATTTCAGCCAAAAATGAAGTCTGTAACTTCCATATGAAGATCTGAAATCTTCTGAAGACATACTGTGACTATTTTTTTGAAACTGCTTTAATGGCATTTTTCACAGGAGTTACCTTCCCTCCCATTTAAATCAACTCTGCACGGAGCTATTTCTTTGTGAATGTTTTGCTCTAATGGAGCTATAAGCTCTAATGATACTTATAGATGCTGCTGCAATACATAAAAAATCCCTACAAAACAAAGCCCAACCAAACAAAAAACCCAACAACAAAAAAAGAAAAAAAACACCCCAATGTGCCAAAACTTCTTGATGCCCTTATGATCCTTATGGAATGCATTAACCTGGACTGTTAATTGTAAGGCAAACACAGATGAAGGCCATTATTGCTATTTGAATTAATTTGGTTTTGTTTCAGCACAAGCAATCTGCAGTGACTCTTCTGGTAATGTTTTTTCCCCAGAGTGGCTCAGAGCAGTGCTGGGGTACTGGGCACTGGGCACTTCTGGAGAATTTATGCCTGTTATAGCAGCTACTCAGTGTTTTACTTAATGTACATTATTCTATCAGGACTATAATTTACAGCAAATTGAACATATTTCCCCCTCCATTTAAGGACTGTTCTATTATTAGAAAATTCATGTCAACTTTTATGTTTTGTTGGTTTTGTGATGGTTTTTGAGCCTTTCCTGGTACCAGTGGCAGATTTATCTTGCTTCTTCTGTTTTTAATTATAGTTCCAGTGGAATTCTTGCTGTAAAAGAGTAAGTCTGATTTGCATTCCTTCTGAAGCTGCTTTGAGAAGTAGGATACAATGACTTTCTGCACTGTGTTTCAGGCCATATTTCTGACAGGGAAAATAATTGAGAAAGGATAGATACTTCCTGCTGGTTTTGTAGTGAATAGTTACAGGGTCCCTGTTCAGATTTGTGTGTTATGTCATGTGAGGTTCTGAGAAAACCTAGAGCTCTGAACTTAATGACTGCTTGTCCCTTAAAGCTTCAGAAGCCTGAGTAAAGATACGTAGATTATACTTGCCCAGAATTTGTTTTAGAAATAACATAAACCTGCCTTGAGAGTTGCATCATATTTTCTAACTGTTTTTCTGTGTACACAATGAAACTTTGTACCCATTTTTCCTTCTCATATTGTCAGTGTGAACTGGTAGCTTCATGGAATTGCCTTCAGGGAGCCTCATTTGTTCTTTTTACCAACTTTGCAGTATAGTTGTCTTATTAAATATATAGTTCCTTCCTTTGGTTTGTCTCTAGGTGGTGTGCTGTGCACCGTGAAATTAAATTATCCTTGTATTTTAATATAAAATTTTAGAAATGTGGGTACACAGCTCTTTCTTAACTTTCAACTTGCTGCCCTCTGTCCCATATAGTTCCTTTATTATTTATTTATTTATTTATTTTGACAGCTTTTACTG
The DNA here is from genome assembly GCA_028566535.1 of Scolopax minor. NCBI lineage: Eukaryota > Metazoa > Chordata > Aves > Charadriiformes > Scolopacidae > Scolopax > Scolopax minor. The sequence goes on from JAOXNG010000031.1 coordinate 57,716,707, forward strand.
GCAAACCTCTGGATATGTAAAAGCTCAGCCCAGATTGGCTAAAGTTTGGTGCAAACACAGTGGTCTTTTGTCTCTTTGCTCATTGCAGTGTTTGGACCAGAGGGAACCTTTTATTTCTGCTGGTTTAAGAGAGATTTCAGTACCAGCAACATCCTGTTCTGCCTCTTAGCCTTTCTGATCCCTTCCTACACTGTTTACTTGGAGACTCTAGTCCCTTGCTCTCTACTGCCTATGCAAGTCATCCCAAGTCTTGTTGCTTGTTTCACTTACAACACTGACTTCATAGGAATAGCTGTTGACTAAGTGTCCTGGGTTCAAGAACGGGTCATCGTTGTTTATAGCTTGAAGCCTGTTTCATGTGATCTATCTCTGGCTACTCAGGTGGCATCAGCACCCCATTTGTGTACTTTTTCCCAGTGTGGTAAGTAACAAATCTAAACAGCAGTTTTGTAATCAACTGTCTTTCTGTCCAAATATGTCAAATTATCATTTCAGCATTCACAGCTTTATTGATTTAAATGGAACTGTGCTGCTTTAAACCAGTGAAAGAACAGTCTTCTGTTTTTAATTTTTTTTTTTTGGTGATTCTAAACTGTAGCTATAACATGGCAAGTACCTAAGTAGCAGCACAAAAATAACTGGGACTATTTATAGTGCCTGCAATTTAACATGTCCTCAGTGTTTTCAGTACTGGGTTCATAATATCTTTTTACTTTCTGTAACTATTCCTGTTTTTGAGAAGTAGGACTATTTTTTCATTTTTCATGTTGCTTCTAATTACAGTGAGACAATTTCACAAACTCCATCCAAAAAAGTGGACTTATGCTTCTATCCTTAGAATATCTCTTGAGCTGTTGCAAAGGTGTAACAGATATTAAGCCTGATATATTTTCTACTGAAATGAAGTCTCTTAAAATAAAGGTGTAGCACAAAAAGAATAAATGCTTCTTCATGCAGCTCCAGCTGCAGGACTGAGGTATAAATGGATAGAAAAAAAAAAGTGACAATTTTCTTTCAAAGGATTCAGTAATCAAAGGATTCAGAATCAAGAACAATTTTTTTTTTTTTCCCCTCTACTGAGGAAAATTCCACTCATAATTATAGCATACCCAGTGCATCGGTGCATAGCTTTCTATTTTTACTTAAGTTGCTTTCCATATTTCCAATCCAAAATGTCCTCTTAAGAGTTAACATTCTCAATTGTTATAGTCACTATTTCTGTCTCTCAAGAAAGATCTTTCTGATATTTCATATTTCTAGTCATGTTCCTGGTTTAAGCAGCTTAATCTTCTTCAATGCAGTAATTGGAAGATCTTCATGCTTTCTGTTTGCTACAGAGTGATATTTCAGTGTTCTGTTTTACTTAATTTCTTGTGTATTTTAAAATATCTATTATGCAATATTGCTTAGTAATGACATTCCCACAGCTGGTTGCCTAATTAGGAATTCATAGTATTATAAGAAGTGCACATACTGATTAGACACGAGACTATGCGGATGTGCACCACCTCATCTGTTGCATCTTTGAGAGGTTGGTCCTTTATGCCTGTAGGAACTAGTTTTGTGAAGTGAAATTCTGCTTTTTGATATTGGCACTGGTCATTTGGTTAGGCTTCCTTTAACACCCTAGTGAGTTTCTACTATTAGGAAATTTGGAAGGAGAAGAATTTTATTATTTACTTATGGAAAGGATGTTGTATAGGGTGATTTATTCTGAATAATGAAACCCCCCACACATTTGTTGCAGTACTCAATACTATGCATAGTTATTATTATAAAAAAAAATAGTCATTTGATTGAATATAGAAATTATCAGTACAATAAGCCCTTGTTAGATTTTGTACATTGAAGGCTAAGCACTAAAAAGTTGTTCTTCTTAAAATAAGGCACGTACATATTCCTGATTTGTCTTACCTTTTTCATCTAAAATTTTTCAATAATACTCAAGATTGTAATTACTTCAGTATCTTTTGATACATGAAATCTGTTGTGGGATGGTAGATACATAAAAGTTATCTTTATTAATGCTTATTTGGTTTGGAAGCCAGGGAAAAACTACTTGAAGTTGTAACCAGCAGTCATCTTTACAATATTCAAAAGCATTAAAGGAAGAATCTTTCTGCCATTTATTATTATTCTGCCAGTTATTGTTAAACCTAAGAGTTAAATAATGTCATTTTTATTGGACAGGCAATATTGTATGTAGGACAGTGGTAGCGAGCAGGTGATAGAATAAGAGCTCCTGATTGTGGATTTGAATTTGGCTAGCTATGAAACAGTGCCTAATTATATTGAGTATGGATTTACATTGCAACTGAAGTTAGAAGATACTTGGAAATTTTTGCAGGAGCACAGAAATACTGCAAGAAGCTTCTTAGAAAACCAGGTGGTTAATTTGTCTACTTTGTCCTCAGTCAGTGCCTGTTAACAATTGAGTTTCTTTATTGACAGGGGCAGGAAGACACTCCTGTGCCTACTAGACTTTTGCAGCAGATGCTGTCTGCCTAACAAATACCTTTTGACTGTTTATAATATGTCTTTTTACTCATAAATTAATTGTCATTAGAAAGCTGGATAGAGTTTTACCAAATATAAATTAATAGTTATCTGTGGCAATAAATATCTGTGACAATGTATTATCAGAAGCATGTTCCTTTTTTTATGCAAAATATTCAGTTGCTCCCTAGTTTAATAGTTAACTCTAAGGCAGGTAATTTGTTGCAGTGAAACAATGGTAGCAATTTTGTACCTTGTGCCACACATTGATCCATTTGGCCTAACTTTCAACTCTGTGGAAATCCACTGCTATTTGTCATTCTTGCACACCTCTGCCTTTCCAGTGACATATGTAATAGCAGACAAATGTATCTTTTTGAATATTAATAGCAAAAATGTACTAGGATAGGTTTTATCTGTGCTAGAACTTCCTCCATGGTAGCATGAAGACAGAAGAGGCTATGGACTGTCTTTCCACTGGATGTCACTCTTAGCTTAGATCTGTGGTAGCTTAATACTAAGGCACTGTCTATATAAATCTGATACCTGTTTGTTTTGTTGGCTATTTTTTAAAGATAAAGTTTAAAAGGTTTATTTAGCCCCCTAGCTTTAAGATTTTTATTTTTTTTAAGAAAAAAAGGTCTTTAAAATGCTAGTGATAATCTGTGAAGCTGGTTTTTACTTGTGTGATACTAGAATATTTCTTAATAGGGGATGATTTTGTGAAGCTTAATAGTGTAGACATGTAGCACGTGGACAAAATTCTCAGGTATTAAGAGAATGTATTAATAGGACTCTGTTGCAAGCAATTCTTCTATGCTTGGTAGACAATACGTTTTCTTTTTAATTTGGTATTTAACCTTTATTTAGTCTCTTAAAGGAAAAAATCCAACAATTTAAAGTTTTTTAATAGAGCTAGTGAATAAAAAGATTCTGCTAAAAAGATGTCTGCTAAAACATAATTTAGGTATACAGATGTGGATATCAATAGAAAACTTAATATTGTCTTAAAGCTTTGTAAAACTAATTTTTGTTCTCATTAATTCTATGTACTTTTAGCCTCCAAAGATAGAGTATATGCTGTATTCATTAGTATTTGTTCATATTTATTTTTAGCATTGGATAAAATAGTGTGTAATAAGAGAGAAAAATGTTACTTGTGTGATGTGCCTTTCAGAAGAAAAAAACAAATCCACTGAAGTTAAAGAATTACTTCCCCATCTCCACCCCCTTCCCATCTCCCCGAAAATTGCAGCAAGAAGTCCTGGATATTTGTGGATATTGCTTTTTTTTTTTTTTCCCCCCATCTAGTCGAAAAATGTTGCATCTTGCCATACAGTACTGCTATTCACTAATTCTTGACATTGAACTTCCCAGTTCATATCTTGCAGAGATTGCAGGGAGCATTATTCTGTGGATCCAGAAGGGGCATCCTCGTCTATACTGAAGGATGTTCCAACATGCCAATTCTATTTCTACTTCTTACTGCCCTTGGAACAGTAGTATCTCTGCAGATCATAGTGGGATACAGTGGGACTGAGAGGATGCCAAAACATCTTTTGCATCTTCTAATCCTCAGCAGAGCCTCTAGGTATACGAGTATGTGTTTATTTGTTTCATTTGCAGCAAGCAAAATAAAGCCATTTCTTTCTCCAGTGTGAAGTGATGGAGGTTTTCTCCAGTTCTGAGACAGAAGTGTCTGGCATGGAGTGGAAAAAATTGCATTCCTTTCCATCACTTGTTGCACATTTCCTACACTCAGTATATGAGAGAGATTTGACCCCAGTAAATATACTCCTGAAAACTCATTTTGGGTTGTGCCAATGAGCTAAATTGCTCATTAATTGTTGTTTTGTAATGCTCCATTTGAAGCAGGAAATTAAAATATATCACCCGTTGGTTTTGTTTGCCTGTGTTCCATTAAGTTGTCACAGGATGCTTCTGGTTCTGTGGCATTTTGCATTACTGCTCAGGGCCACACAGCTCAGCACACAGCTGTCCCTCTCTCATTACGTTTCAATGACACAACTCAGATGTTTGGCTCTTTGGCTCAACACTAACAATGTTAGTGTGTATTTGCCACAAATGAGCTTTGAAATTAATATTCCTTTAAGGTGATTTGTGAAGTTCATGTCTTTGATACTTAAATGTCACATTAGTTTGATTCAGAGCAGGGGAGACAAAATTTATATGGGTGCAGGAACCTCCTCTCCCTTCCCTGTGACGGCGTGTTACAGGAAACCCTTGCATGGGCTGAAAGTGAAGCATGAAGCACCACAGCTGAGTTTGGAAATTCTAGAGCTAGTCTGAACAGCTGATGCAAATTTGAACAGCTATAAAAAATAGAGATTTAGTATGCCAATCTGTTTTAACTTATGATTTTTTTCAGTTGTTGGTAACATTTACTCCATGTGTGTTCCATAAATGCCAAATCAGTGTGTTTGTATTCCAGGCTCATCTGTGAGTTATTGTACAAACATAAGCAGGCCTAAATTATTGCAACTTATACATGGCCCTTGGCTGCCTTCCTTGCTTTTTCTTTTAGGCACTGACAAGGCTTATTTCTTGTCAGTGTCTGCTAAAGAGATGGAGGAGACTTTGTTCATGGTCACCTGACCCCATGTACAGCCTCTGGAGGGGGGAATAAAGGAAAGCATAATTAAAAAGCACATGGGATGTAGAACCTGTGTTTGCAGAACATCTGTATGAACACCGAGAAAGATCCCACCCAGAGAGCAGCAACTTGGTTTCTAAATGCAGTGAAGAATCTACAATTTTTCTTCATGCCAAGTGAAGTGATTTGGTGCTATGGTACTTTGGTTGCATGTTACTTTTGTACAGACATTTTGTTCCTGTTTGAAAAATATACTTTTAGTATTTATATTCATTTTTCTTTGAGGTTTCTATTGAAAATGTTGGCAATGATAATGTTTAATGTATTTGATGAGAGCATTTAAGTATTTAGGATCTATAATTACACCTCATGCCCTACGTTTTGATTCATTTTGAGGGGGCTATCGGTAAACTTTGCAGCAGTATTTTCATGCCTGGTCTCTTCCTAAAATAAAATTGTCCAGTTTAGAGGTAAATGACATTACAAAGCAGCTTAAATCACTTTTCATTTCCTGTCTTGAAACCATTAGCTTTCAAAAAATGGTACATTATCCTTTGTTAAAAGCATAGTCTCTTGCATTCATTTCTTAAAGCTCATGTTCCCTAGAAGTTGCAGGCTGAGTGACGCCCCAATTCTAGCTCTGCTCTCTTTTTATTTTTTCTGGAAGAACTTTAAACAGGTGCTAACAGTAGTTGAGTCTTGCACTGATTAGGAACCTTGGCATAACATATGATACAACTACAGGTTTATAAGGTAGGTTTAATGTTTTAGCCCCTGCTTGTATTTTGAAATACAAAATAAAAATTGTATCTTGAAATAGCTATATTCTGAGCATACAAAGCCTTCAGAGTTGTTCTCAGAATGTGCATTTGGGTCATTCACTAAAAATAAGAAATTGACATATGGTCTGATTGAAGAGGTTTTTACTCATGAGAAGAGACACTTTGAGTATTTAGGCCTTTATATGCAACTTCTCTTTTTCTTAAATAAGACACATAGTATGTATAATAGTAAATCTTGCCCCCTTCTCTCTGTGTCCATCCATAATTGGTCACAACAACCCTGGGCAGTGCTACAGGCTTGGGGGACACTGGCTGGAAAGCTGCCCAGCAGAAAAGGACCTGGAGGTCTTGGTGGACAGCCAGCTTAACATGAACCAGCAGTGTGGCCAAGGGGGCCAACAGCATCCTGGCTTGTAAC
>JAOXNG010000031.1:57738141-57750272 GCA_028566535.1 Scolopax minor
AGACCATAGCAGATTACAAGATGAGAGAGAACTGTGTCAGGAGACAGACATAGAGTTGATAGATTCTGGAAAAGGGTAGAATACCGAATGGGGGAGATAGATACTGAAAGACTACAGAAGAGCCCATGTCTTCACCCCTGCCACAGTCTTGCACATGTGAAATCTGATTCAATTGCTTTTTTTTTTTTACTTCAAGACTTGATGAATTTCAGATTAATACCAAAAAAGTTGTCTTAACAGGTAGCATTTCCTCCTTGGATGGCATTGCTATTCAGAGGTGAGGTAAGTCTCACCAGTCCTGTTAAAGCTGTGTGTGTCCGTGCAGAAGAACGGGCAAGATTGTATGAGCTCAAGAGGGAAGGATGCCTGAGCCTGTATCTCAGTGATGAAAGCACTTACTTGGAAGAGAGCATGTCTGGCTTCTAGACATTTCTCCAAAACTTGTTTGTTTATTTTACACTGAATTTTTAGTGGGTGAAATGCTTGAATATAGGTATTAGTTTGTGATACTGGTGGAGTAGAAGAGATTAAGCACACTTCAGAGGAAACGTTCAGAGTCGGAGGAGGTTGCTCTTAGTTGGCATATTTGTAGAAAATGTGATAGTTTGGGTGCTTTACTGAAAAAAATCCATCAAAAAAGGCATTTTCAATAGCCATGAAGGGTTTTAAAAGGCTTGTAATTGTGCTTCTGGTGAGGTTTATTAAGGATATTTTACTTTAGATGGTTGTACTAATGATTTACATTTTGCAATAGGAACGATTAACTGCTTATATATAATGACTTTGAGGGAGATTTTCAAAGACATATAGATGCCTTTCTTGTAATGGCTGAAGAGTCATATTAAGGACCTAACATTAACATCCCTTACAATAAACAGAATCTTGCAACTGCAGAGCTGAAGGCTGCTTGAAGTGCAAAGCAGCTGCTATAGTATGAGATGTCATGTGCAACCCTGCTGGGCACTGATGAGCAGCAGTGAGAATTTGTAAGGGTTTTCATTGTAAGGGTATTCCTAGGAAGGCACTTCTCTCTCTCAGGCTACTGGGCTTATGCACACATTTCAATACAGCAAGTTTTTTTGAAAATGAAATCTGAGAGAGATATGAGGGCATCCAAATATCTCTCTCATGATGCTGCAAGAATTCCAATCACATGCTAAATGCAAGAAAGATCAGGTCATAGTTCTGCAGTTGAAATATTGAATTTCTACATGCCAGGGTGTACAGGGTACCTGACTGTGAGTAATCAAATTGTGACAGGAAAAAAGAAAAAGTTCAGTGCACTTGTGGATGAGGAGAACCTTCCTAAAGGGTGACCCTTATGCTATATTTCTGAAATTACTTTAAGTTAGTTCAGGCCTTCAGTTTGCCTTTTGCATTACTGCTGAACATACTTGAGATAATCATACCTCTTTTTCAGGGCAATAAAAGTTTGCTTGTGTTTTGCAGTCAATTTCAGATCGCTTCAAGTCTGCCATGAAACTGGATTTATTATTGAAAAGGTTTTTCAATAGGGGACTGTAGAAATCAAATACAAAACCAATGGCGCAGTTCATGCTGGCACAGGGAGCTGGCATTCTGTAAGCTTTTGGGGGCTGGATGAGGAGTTGAGGATATAGTGATTTTCTGGAAATTAGTTTGATAAACCACTTATGAGTGTTTTCCTGTGCATTCCTTCTCATTGTGGTGGCTAGCCTATTGCCATGCTGTAGTTTGTTTTTTATAACCTGCATGTAATCATTGACTTGGCTGTAATTCTTCATGCAAGCTCTTGGACTGCTAAAATCCTTGTTGTTAAAAACAGCAGTTCTGGCTGCTTTTCAAGAGTTACCCTTTTGGAAAGGTGAATTTGGGGGTTTAGGATTCCAGTTGGAATAATCTTTATGCCTATCATGTCTTTTTTTCTTCTATGAAAATAGTAACAGAGCATGAAAGCCTCTAACCTGCTCACTGACCTCTTTTAGAATTGACAAAAGATAACGCCTGTGCCCTGGTTATTCTGACACTCCTTGATGTTTTGTACCATTGAAGGCATCAGGTCATGAAGAAAAGTTTGTACACACATCTATATTTACTTTTCTTTCTTAAAGCCTTTGTGGTGACTTTCTTGGGGACAAATTCAATAAACAGCTACATTGTCTTGGCCTTAGAGGAGGTTTGGTGCAGGCAGCTCACTCGGACTGTTCCTGTGTATTCCTGGAGGTAATCTGAACACCCTGTCCTCAGATTTGTTCTTTTTAGGAGTTATTGTAGGCTACCAGGAAAAGTGATGTGAACTGTGCTTCTGTGACCTTGTCTGCCATAATCTTGTTATCTCAAGTACATACTAATTACTAAAAATTTCCGTGGTGCAGACGGGGCCTCCAGCTCTCTCTGGTGTGCTGATCTGGCTGCTGCATCATCAACAGAATGCTGGGATAGTTATCTTTAATAGCACTGGCAAATGTCAAGTTGAGAGTCTTAGGATCTTTTCTTCCATACTGAGATCTGCCTGAATAATGGACCAACAGTACAGCTTAGTCCCTACCCCTGTGTTCTTACCAGCTACATGTTTGTACAGAGCTGCTTCCCTCTTGTGTCAGCGGCTGCGTGGTACCTTCTGTGGAGTGCTGCATCTCTGAGAGGGTGCTTTTTTCCTTTCCTTTTGTTATTGCAGCTAAATGTTGTTATGCTGAGGTTCAGACAAGCCTTTCTATTTGCTTCCCTGGTGCAAAGGTTCCAGGAAATGATGTTACACAAAAAGGTCATGCCTTGGTTTTTCCAGTCTTTTTTCACTTCTGTGCATTGTTTTCTGCAAAATGTTCATGCAACACCTTCTCTGGACTACCTCTGAGGTTCTGGAGGAGGATGAAATTTTGCCTAGCTTTTGGAGCATGTTTGCTCTTTCCAGTAGTGAGTTAGCATATTAGCATATGGAATGTAGAAAATGCAACATCAATATTGACACTCTTTGTGTTAGCCTGTCAAGGTATATATCTGATAATACTGAAAAGTAAAATAAACAGTTTCACACAGAACCAGCAGTTTACTAACAGAAAGTTTGGCATTCAGATGGTTTACTTTATCTTTTCTTCTGCTGCTCTGAAAGTAGGAGCTTCCATGCTCAAACTTGTTTGCCATGAAACTTTTAAAAGGCACTGTCATTGCTGTGCTCCAGTAAAAGAGATTACAAATAACTGTGACCAGTTCATGACCTCTCAGATAGAGGATATATCTGTGATTTCCCTTTTCCTGAAAATAGGATCTGGAGACTGAAATTTAGCTCTCTGGAGTATAAATGCAAATAATCGCTCTAGTTCTGAGGTGACTTTACTGGTACAGATTGTCAGGGCCATTCTAGAAAAGATGTGTAGTTGTATGTTTCTGTGTGAGTCTAGAATGTTTTTTGGCAGAGAACAAGTTTCAGATTATGATGATGGTTAGGCTTTGAATACGACTTTGACACTAAGACACCTTTTAATCCAGATAAACCATACATACAGAGGAAAGAAAGTATTTAAACTGTGCCTTGGAATGGAATATATGTGGCTATAATGGGCTGGGCTTTTATTCCAAAATGTCAACTTTTACTTTAGATACTCTTCCTTGCAAGACAGTACAGTGCAGTAGACATCCTTTCAAAAAGACAAAGCAAAATGTTTTATATGGATTAAGCCTGCCCTCAAGATAAGTACTGTCAATATCATGACTAATTGGCAGAGAGAAAACATACTTGATTTGCTTTATACATATCAAATGATTTTTAGAAAGTGTGTTTTGCTTTATCAAAAGTTGCATTATATAGACAGGTAAAACTCGTAAGGCTAATTGTCCAGGAACTTGAATTTTCAGAGGCGTGTTGGGAAGAATGTGTTTATGCTGAGAAGAGGGAGATGTAAGTAAACCAGTTTGCCAGGAAAGTGATGCAAAGAGGCTTGGAGTCACCTTACTTTGTGCTGCTGAGTTATTCACCTAATTGAAGCCTGACTCTGTTTTGGCTCCCTATGTTCTCCCTTGTGTTCAGCTTACATTTTCATTTTGTACCAATAGTTAGATACTGTACTTCTGACCTTGTTTGCTTTTAGTGTAAACTGAAGCCACCATAAGAACAAAGGCCTGCAGCAGTTACAATACTTATTAGCTAGATGGAGTGGGGAAAAATCATATTGTGTTGACATCTAGGATTGTTTAGTTGTAAATGACTTCTGGATTCATTTTAAGTAAGCTATCTGATAGATATTAAGATATGTTACTGTCTGTGCCACAAAGATATGTAATTATTCAATATAGTCTTCATCTTTCATCTCTGGCTATTGAAAAATATATTTGCCTATTCCTGCAAAATTTATACTATATTATATAACATCTCTGGGTGTTTTGGGTGCCTGTATGCATTGGAATGTAGGAGCTAATGTTAGGACTTCACTTTTTCCATCTCTATAATAATGCATTTTTAGTCTTGGAAAAGTCATTGATATTGGAGTTTTGAATTGCTGGCCTAAGAAGCACTAGCAGTAAAGTGGTGAGCCACATAAAAATCTTGATTTGAATGCTTTTACTAATTAGGAGTGTATTTCTTGAAAGTTTGTGTTGCTGAGAGTTGCAAACATTTATGTGACGATGGTTTACAGCAGAGCTTTACATGGAAATACTGCAAAAAAGAAACCAAAAAAACCCTGGTTGGAGTTTAGCAGTCCAAAAAACATGATGAAACTAGTCTGTATGAAAGGGAACATCCTAGTTCTGTCATATACTTAAATCCAAAAGACAACAGTAAATATATTATAGGTGGTATGACCTAAGAAAATACAGCTGAATAATATAGAGTTGTCTAATTCAGCGTTGTTGCTAACAGATAGTAGTAGAGCAACAGTGTAGGGTCATCTGCTGAGACTGACAGAAAAGGTGGCTTGGAGATTAGGGGAGCAGAGCAAAAAACAACTGAAGTTCATTTAACATTAGTTCATTAGACCCACGCTGGCTGACTTTGAAAGAGGAGATGTGATGATGTTGCCTCCCTTGTGTCTCTTTTTATGGTGGCTGGACCTGCTACAGCTATGGTCTTTTTTTATCTTAAAGGTTAGAAAGTAAAAAATGGGATTATTCCTTTATCTGTCTTGATACAAATTTTAGGTGAAATTCCCTTTTTCTAGGAATCTCAATGCATCAGGACTTACGAAAAATTACATACTCTGTGGTGTAACAATTTCAGATGTATGCTCAGATTCATGTAAATAGTATTAATCCTTTGCATGTTCTAATGTTAGATCTACTGCCTAATAGTTTGTAGTCCATACAATCCAAGTACTTGAACAAAATAACTGGTAGAAACTACCCTGAAGAACGAAGATGTTTGCATACAGCCTATTCCAAAACAATAAACAGTTTTGAATCCTTTCTTTTAAGACATTACTTCATCTTTTATTAGACTTTTAATCTTGCTGTACTTTCTTCTTAAGCACAGAACATGTAAAGGAAAAAATAAGTGGATTTATCTCTTGGGTAGTATGCTAGGAGTGCAACGGCAAGTGCAATACAATGTCATTCACCACAAATGCTTTCACACATTGATGTGTGGCTGAGCCTGAGTAAACCTTTTTTTCTTCTATTGATAAGCAAGTAAGTGAAGGTGCATATGTTTATTATCCTCATCTAGAAAAAAAGTTACCTTAACCTAGAAATTAATGTAATTTAATTTCCTTTGTGTTTTTTTTTTTTTTTTTTTACACATACACTGGGAATTGCTTTTTGTTGCTGGTATTTCCTATATAATTTTGAACCAAAATATCATAATGGGGAAATGTGTCTTTTATTTGCAATATCAGCATGACCCTGTACCCCCTTTTAAACTGTCTAGTATAGTATGAAGCCATTTCTTTGTGACTGTCAATATGGAGACAGACAACACTAGATCTGTGGCAAACTGTATGATGAACTATAATATTAATCAGAGTACAGATTTGCATCCATGTTTCTCAGGATATTGCCACTTGTAGGATATAAAATTTCCCTACTGTACCTTGTGTTCTGCAGTGGTTATTTCAGCACTTGCCATCGTATTCCTTACATTTAAACTAGTATAGCAAAGCAACTTGAAAACTGTGATTGATAAAACAGCAAATTGAAGGGGAACGTGTTTGCTCTCCTAATGTTTCAGTCTTCTGATTTGATTTCTGTAAGAACACCCTCCACTAGTGACAGGTAAATCCCCAAACTAATTTACCTACTTTGTCTTCAGCTACTTCATTTAAAACTAATCTTGTTTGGGTTTCATTTTTGTTTTGTTTTTCCCCTAAAGGAACTTGTGCGCAAATAAATATTACACTGGTGGTTTCAAACTTGACCCTTTGTAATATGATGCAAGAGAATGGTTTCTTAACAGAAAAAGAAATTACTTATGGGAATTCTACAAGGAAAATACCTTCATTTTACACATTGGCGACTCAGATGTTAAAGGAAAACGTGTTTGTTTTAATTGTGGTTTGGTTTTTTAACTAAACCAATATGTAGTCTCCATTTGCGTCCAACTGCTGAAAGGAAAAGAATGACACAAAAACATCCATGAAAGGGTGTAATTTCTGAATGTATTCAACCTCCAGAGAAGGAGAGGGGAATCAAGTCCTGAGTATTTTAGGAAGTTTGCTTAACTGATGGGTGTGTTTTGAAAGTGAAGATGGTTCTTTCCCTTTTATTTCTGTGCAGGTCCTCTTCCACAAAGGAAGAAGTTAACTGGGATTCAGCATGCTTTTCTGCTAAGGGTTTGTTTGTCTTTTTTTAAACAAAGAGACGTTGGGTAAAATTTGGTTCAGCATCTGAATTTATAGCTTCTTTATTTGAACATAGCTTAGGAATTTTTGAAAATGACAAGCTAGTTCACAAATGCTTCTCTCAAGTCCCAGCAATCTACCCATATTTTTATCTTTACTTATAAACTAGAACTATTTATGCACAAAGAGTCCATGGGCATGGGATGGCTATAATTATATGATTACACTGAGATATAATATATGTACATGTTTCAAGTTAAATTCATTAATACTGAGGACTGATAACAGAAACTTTCCTTCACATTGAATCTCCATGTATAGGCCTGTTTGGTATTCTAAAAGTTCTACCAGAGAAACTTAAAATTTTCTCCTTGAGTAGATTTTAAAATTAGCTTTTCTTTTATAGGTTACAGATGCATAAATAAAAGGATGTGCTGGATGTGGAGGCAAAACACTGCTGGAATTTCAGGACTATTATAAATTTGAGAACAGCTATTAATTCTGCCCTCTCTTGTCTTCTAAAGTTATTCCATGCATGTGTTATGCAGAGCTTTCTATTTATTCATCTATTTATCTCTGTCTCTGGGCATGGTAACAGTTACCTAAAGCCTAGAATTTTAATTAGTTGTGGGAAAAGAGGTAAAAAAACCCCACTTGTGTATCAGTTATCTCAATTTCAGCAGTGTGATGTTATTGAGATGCATGATTTGCATCAGTGTCATCTGTGTCTGAATACAGAAAGGATGGTGTAATGTATCACAATGTTATACATCAAGAAACAGGACAAGGGGGAAGAGGTACTATTCTTGTGTATAGGGGAATTAATAAAATTAGATAATCACTTCACCATGAAGCAATTTTGGAATGAAAAATATATCTCCCTCTGCTCTTGCTTCTATTATCCTGAAAGTTACTAAGTGATTTAACTTGCCTTTGGAGCACTTTGTCTGTGATACTAGCTAATCTCTTGGCATGAGCATCCACCTGTTTCTTGGGAAAATAGGTGGAACTGAGCAGCAACTAGACTGGAGCCCTCTGGCAACAGTTCAGATAGTCTACCAGCTGAGCCCCAAGACCTAGGATCACTAGTAGATATTAAAGGGGAAATTACTCTGTATTTGAGGAGTATGTTTCAGTATACAGGTTTGTACACTCTGTAATGTATTGTATTTTAAAATGCAAAGGTAAAGTTTGGACAGAGACGAGTTCTTTAAAACCATATATGGAGGCTGGGAGGACATGGCTGCTCATAAGGGTCACCCCAAGGAAAGCTAAGCATTGGAGCAGCTTGCCCACAGAGGCTGTGCAGTCTCCACCAATGGAGTTTCTCAAGGCCTGACTGGATAAAGCTGTGAACAGCCTGGTCTGATCTTACAGCTGACCCTGCTGTGAGCTGGAGGCTGGGCTACGAGACCTCCTGAGGTCCCTTCCACAGTGAGTTATGCTGTAATTCTATCAGGGTGCCACAAAGCACACGTAGCCCGACTCAAGGAATCAGCATGCAGGTCTTCACTTTGAAATTCTACCATGTTTTTGAGGTGTGTCTAATTCTTATCTATGATATTTCATTGCTGTGACTGTCTACATGCACTTAAAGGTAATCAGTCCAATCTCTGGGGAGCATATAGTTTCAAGATGAATCTTGAATTTTAGATGGTTGATAACTGAGTCTTTCTGGGCATTCAGCATGGCTATGAATTTCACATCAAAGGCTGCAAAAACATTGGAAGAGACTTGTCTCTAGATTTCACAGTCCATACCCGTTGATATGACAAAATCTGTAGACAGATTACTGGAAGCCCTTAAGTGCTTGTTAGTCTCCAGTAAACCATTGGAGATTGTAAAATTGCATTAAGCTCTGCCCTTCCCTGACAGTCAAGCTTTTTACTTTTAAGAAGTTCCTTGGTCTTTTGCAGGCAGAATATGCTTATCTCTGATTCTCTCATCAAGACTGTTTTCATGACATGGTATGACTTTAACTCAGTACTGACAAAATAATACTGACAAAGTGTCTGTACCAGTGTATTTTAGATAAATATATCAAAGCACATAATCATGCATCAAAGAATTCACAGAATATGTCAAGGATAGATACATAAGCAAACTTTCAAATAACATATTAACTTGGAGATTGACCTTTCGAAGTACTACTGAACATATTAGTATTTCTGTCCATATTTGTATTTCTGCATGCAGGTATACTTGAAACAAGGAGGATGCAATGCAATGAAAAGCCAGTGGGAATGACAAGATTAAGTAAAAATAATTAGCAGGTGGTAACTTTTTCTTAAGATTGTCCCCCCAGAGGTAGATCTAGAGAACTAAAACATCTTAGAAATTTGGAAACACAGCTTCCATTTCTATACTCTCAATCTTTCCCAAAACAGTCCAGTTTAAGAATGTTCATTGAAGAAAGTGCTTCTGTATTAGAAAAAAGTACCAAAGTTACCAGGTATAGAGGAACTTCAAGTTATATGGGACCTTATGATATGTTGGATACTTTTCTGAGGAAAAAAAAAATAAAAAATTGAAGGATAAAAGCAATGTAAAAGTCAGACAACAGATTAATCTGAAATTTTCACAATTCTTAATTTTGTGAGTTCTCACTTCCTTTGTCTTTCTGTTTGGTTGGTTTTGTTTTGTTTTAATTTCTTCCTAGGAAAACTAATTAAAAAATTTAATGGGCCATCAGTTCATCCCAAATCTGGTACCAGTCCTTTCTCTGGCTCCATAATGATTCTGAAAATTTGCAGTCGTTCCTTTTGAGCTTATTGTGATCTTGGTGGCAGTGCTGACAAAATTTAAAAGTCCATGCTTCAGACAGAGAAAACTCTTTATACATCTCATCACACTAGTTTCATTGTGGTAAAGAAGTATTAATTGGAAATAAGTTCCATTAGGGAACTTTATGCAAGTTCTGTCTGATGCTCTTCTGCCCAATGCAAAGAATTCACAGTGTGATATTTTGTTATTTCTCTCTTTATTCTCTTATTTTATTGAACTCCTCTTCTGTCTCAGGAAAATGTCATTATGTCAGCTGCTAGCTGCTGCATTTTTGCTTCTATATGTACCTTTGGGACCTTTATGTATTTATAGCACAAAGCTAGGTTCCCTTTGCTCCTATTTGTATGTGACGATTTCCATTTATATATTCTTCTTTTTTAGCCTATTATATTTCCACTTCAACATGCAGTGTGATACAGTCTCTTCCTGTAGGCATGTCTTACAGTTTCCAAGGAAACTTAAAAATGCTAGATAATGAGACAACTCTACTAAAGGTTATGTACCTCCTTTTCAAGGCTCAGAAAGGGCATCAATGGGGATTCAAAAGGCTATGTTCCAAAGCTGTTACTTATTTGCATAGCCATAGAATTTACGTAAGGGCCATCAAAGAAAAGTGTTCTTTACGAATAATTGACCATCTAGGTCCATGCTTGAGACTGCCAAATTAAGAACCTCACTTTGTCCTTCTGCTAATTTTTGGTGGAGTTATATTCAGATTCAGTTTGTGTAAGAGTCTTATTACCTGAACTCGGTTGGGTTGTTACAACTCCCTGAAAGGAGGCTGTAGAGAGGCGGAGGTCGGTCTCTTCTCCCAGGTCACAGGAGATAGGACAAGGGGTAATGGCCTCAAGTTGTGCCAGGGGAGGTTCAGGTTAGATATTAGGAAATATTTCTTCACCAAAAGGGTTGTCAGGCATTGGAATGGGCTGCCCAGAGAAGTGGCTGAGGCATCATCCCTGGTGGCATTCAAAAGATGAATTGACATGATCCTCAGGAATATGGTTTAGTAATTTTTATTTCCCATTTCTTATTTATTTTTTTGTCAGGGTTAGGTTGAGTTTGGACTAGATGATCTTTAAGATACCTTCCAACCTAGACAATTCTATGATTCTATGATTCTAAGAAGAAGCAGAAAGGGAGAGAAACATAGTATGTATAAAATTATAACAACTTACAGGCAAGGTATTAATCAACTAGGTGTCCCACTTCACCATGGGGGAAAGGGACAGACCTCTGTCTCTAATACAAAGCCATTCCTGTTCCCTGTAGTTAGGAAATCATGGTTTTAATTGAATATGTCTCCAGGAAACAAAAGGGTATCAATTACAAAGAAAGGCTCAGAAATTCTGGCCAAGTTCTGCAAGCCTGTTAGATAGTTTGGTAATGTTATATATCCTTAAACTAGAGAGTAATTCCTCCAGATTTCCTCATTTGTCACTGTTTCCTTATCACTTTTATACAGTCTCCAGCTGGTGTCACCAAGGGAAAAACAACCTCACCTTTACAAAAAACACTATTTCCAAATTACGTGAGCTTATACTATTTGTGTTTTCAGCTGTGTAAAAACTGATTTAAAAATAAATAGGGATGTACAGCAGGGACAAACCTTCATGCTAACCTCCACAATTCTAGGCTCACCCCAAATTTTGTAGCGATTCGATCATTTATGTGTAGCAAGTGCCTTCCCTTTTATGTGTCTTGGAGCTTCTGGGCTTGTAGCCTGGTCTTCCTGAAGTCAGTAAAAGCTCTGCTATTCAATAAGTAGGCTGGGGTTTCACTCACAATGAATGACAACCATCATTCCTATAGCCAATGAGCAGCACCAAGAACATTTTCCTGAGATGAGGGTGCAGGGGGAAATAGAGGAAAAAAAACCAAAAAAACCAACCCTACACATTTTTCTGGGCAAGCAGTGCTGTTCTCCATTCAGAAAAACCTCAGCGTTGTCTGTCACGCTCGCTCCACAGCTCCTCCTCAGCTGATGGTTAGTCTTCAGGGAAGATGCTCTCCTTGCCAAGCGTGGCACGCTTTCAGCTGCAGCTGTCATCACAGCAAGACCCAGAATCTGCTTGCTGGTGTAACTCCTTCAGCTAGCTGAGGATGAAAAGGATTTGGCTGGGACTGTCTGGGGGTTGCCTTGCCTTTTCGCATGGAAGACTACTACAGCATTATGAGCCTCCCAAGAGCCTGCCTCATTCACGAAATTAAATGATCTGAGACTGAGGAACAGTCTGGGGGCTCGATTCTTAATCCAAAGGTAATGCTATAAACTTCTATTTTTCTATAGAAGGACCAAAACAGCATCAAAAGGAGAAACAGATGAAAAGGGAGTAGAACAGATAGTGCAGCAAATGTCAGAGTTCTGAGCAGGATCTCATCACCCAAGAGCCTCTCTTCTCATCCAGGTGCCAGTGTCTCAATTTTCACTGAATTCCACTGAATTTTTAGAGTTGGAAGGGACCATAGAGATCATCTAGTCCAACTCTCCCGCCAAAGCAGGATTGCCCAGAGCTAGAGCAAGTCACTCAGGACTGCATCCAGGTGGGTCTTGAAAACCTCCGAAGAAGGGGACTCCACGACCTCCCTGGGCAGCCTCTTCCA
>JAOXNG010000031.1:57750372-57764522 GCA_028566535.1 Scolopax minor
AACTCCCTGAAAGGAGGCTGTAGAGAGGCGGAGGTCGGTCTCTTCTCCCAGGTCACATGAGATAGGACAAGGGGTAATGGCCTCAAGTTGTGCCAGGGGAGGTTCAGGTTAGATATTAAGAAATATTTCTTTACTGAAAGGGCTGTCAGGCATTGGAATGGGCTGCCCAGGGAGGTGGTTGAGGTTGGATTAGTAATGGATTGGTGTTGTTTTGGGTGTAATGTGGGGTTTGTGTGGTTTTAAGGGTTTTTTTTTGTTTGTATGTGGGTTGGGTTGTATTTGTTGATTTTGTTTGTGGGTTTGGTTTTTTTTTTTTTTTCATTGGTTGGACTAGATGCTCCTAAAAGGTCCCTTCTAACCTAGGTGATTCTGTTACTCCAGCTAGGTCAAAAGAGAACACTGAGTTTTCCATCATAGAAGAAAGGTTGAGATGCCTATGTTCTTAGTTAATTTTCCTATGATTAAATTTAATTAAATTAGCATTTTGTAGTCTTTATTGTATGTTTTATAGGAACAGCAACTTAAGCAACTTTGAACTAGCTAGATTTTTTTTTTAAATAATAGAAAATATTTGGAATGAACTAAGTAGATGCAATATGATGTGATGAAAATTTTTGAACTTCAGAGATGTGAAGATCTGGACCACTTCTATAATGAGATCAATAGCGCCAAGAAACCCTAACTACTTTTAGGATGGAGCTTAATCTGTTTTAGAATAAAATATTATATTATGGCTCCTTGGTATGATAGCCAGAGATTTTTCAATTCAACATTCCTGTCTTTGCTGTTGAACTGGAAGTAGTCAGCAGCAGAGATCAGTAGTAGGTGGGGATACTACTGTTAAAATGGATGGGTTGTAGTTCATGTAGTATAGCATTCATTCTTTAGTGGAGAGGGTAGAAGCAGAAACCAGAACAGTATAGGGCACTGCAGTATATGGCACTGATTGCAGGAAGAAATAATGGAAGAGTTAGAAAGCCTTGCAGGAAACTAGAAGAGCAGAGTCCCAAAGTACAAAAAGCATGTAGATAAAAAATACATCTGACTGCCAGAACTAGACATAAAGCAGAACATGGAAATAGAGAATACAATTCCTGGACTTGACCAAATAGTTAACCAAATAATTGGGTAAATGGGATACTTGTAGATTGGATTGCAGGGAATTAAAGGAAAAAAAACAAAACAAAAAAACACACAAAAAACCCCCAAAACACAAACAAAAAACACTTTGCCATGCAGTGAGTGCAGTCATCATCAGTACTTTTACGCAGATTCATAGAGGCAGCAGGAGACACAGAAGAGAATGAAAAGGGACACTGAAGGGAATGAAAATAGAAATAAAGAATGGCTACAGAGAGGAAAGGGAAAAAATAGAGATAATAGAGATGTCGTGATAGAACAAATGATCCCTGAAAGTTGCAGAGAGTGTCAAATGCAGTGTAAGTGAAAAAATTACTGGGCCATAGATACTATTCTTCCAGCTATATCCAGTTTGAGAGCAACTAAAGCATAATCTTTCAGATTCATACAAAAAGAACTAGAGGAAAATAAGTTTGAACTGTATTGCAAAGTCACTTGATTGTACCTATGCCAATCACTTCAACGTATTTGTATGTAATGCTTCTATTTATGCAACTACTAAATACACATTGTGTTTTCTGCTAGACCACTGTAGATATAACATTACCACAGCTAAAGATACATTCAGGAAATACTTCATTTGGAACTGATGTTAGATACTCTGCTATTGCAAGGATATATTTGATATTCTTTCAGAATGAATGAAATAGTGAAGTAAATTAAACATGTTTGAAATTCTTGAAATCGAGACTTGAGACGAGACAGGGTGCAGCTGCATTTTCAGAATCCTTATGTAGACAACTGTTGTAAACTCGGAAGTGAATCAGGGACTATTTGATACCTGTAATGGCATCATTCATATTGTACCTTAAAGAATTTGTTTCATGTTGAGTTTTAAAAGGGTTGATGTAACTGAATGCTATTGGTAGTGTCTTTACTTACAGTAGGTAAAACCGCGCATTATATTCTATTTAGAGACTACAAGACATGTGCTTGATTTAACATGCCTGCCTGCTTCCAATTTGGAAATCGAATAGTCACTTTGGAAGTTTAATTCAAAGTTGAATGTTCTTGGCTTGTTGTCCTTTGTGGAAGACCCTGTAAAACGTAAAAGCCCTTCTTGCCTTCAGTAAAGGTATTACCTGCAGTAGAATGCCACCAGCACTCCCCATGAGCGTGTGGAGATTTTGGCTGTAAGGTAAGGAATATGATCCTGTGTTACTGAGGAAGATAATGAGAAAGCAATAGGCAGAACTGGAGGTAGACCTTCCTTCTCTTTTTGGTCCTCTTCATTCCCTGGTGGGCTTAGTTTCACCAAATGTAATGCACATAGGGCCCTTGACTACATAAATTTTTCCCTACTATTGGCCAGGCTTCACCTTAACTGTAGCAGAAAAAGAGATCTAATGAAAAAATAGCTAGATATCTACTAGGTATGTTCATATATCTACTTTGTTTATTCAGGACTATTAACAGAATATGGCATTAAGCTCTCTCTGACTAAAGGCTCGGTAGTTTGAGGGTTTTTGTTTTGTGGGTTTGGTTTTTTGGTTTTTTTTTTTTTATTTTTTAAATTTAAGATATTTTGTGGAGAAAATGCACATATAGGGATGTAGTCAGTTTAATAGTACACACAGCTGGTAAGAATTTTCCCCAAAAGAGATTGTAGGTGAGTTATATTGTGAGTTTTAATATGAGTTTGTTTACAGTTAGTTTCTAGGTAGTAGGGGAAATATACCTGAATGCAGAAGTCTGGAACATTAACAGTGGAGAGCTATAGCAGAGCTATAAAAGCCTGTCGAGGCAGATAGGAAATTGTGCATCACATGTGCACTTCTTTGAAATAAAAAAAAAAATCATGTTTGTTTTGGAATAATTGTACTATTATCACAGTTTCATATGCTGCTGTCTCTGCCTCTTTAGGTAGTCAGGATAGGAATGAGGAGGTCAGAGAGTGGGCAGAACCTTGATGATACCTTGCTACCTGTGTGCTTTGCACTGTAGTTACAGCAGCAGGTCAGATACCACATGCAGGGTGAAGAAGTATAAGAGACAGAGACTTGTGTTTTTTTTTTTTTTCCCCTGAGGAGGAAGATAATCTCAGATCATAATCTCCTTCCTAGTTGCTCCATGGGAAATAATATGATGATTTTTACTTTAAGCCAGGTTATATACAGGCTGTTTAGCCCTAAATAACTGTTGTTAATTTATCTGATGGTTTTGTAATTTTTGTAAATAAATGGTGCATTTTTACTGTAGGTTTTTTTGTGCACTGAAATGCTTACAAATCCCCTTTAAGGTATGCTGCTATCAAACAAACAGAGCAGAAGTATGTAGGTTCTCCCTGTGTGCTACTTTAAAGAGGACATTTTGGGTAAGTTATATGGTGAAATAAGTTCTTATAAATCCATCACATTGAAGGTTATTATAACTCTTCTTTTATCTCCTGATTTCACTTGTACTTGCAATCTGCAGAGAACAATACCATTTTCTTGTCCAATAGATGTAAAAAGCAAAACTTCTGCTATATAACATGCAGTACAATATGCGGTAATTATGCAGTCAGGATACCTCAGCTATTGATATTCAGCAGATCTCCTCATAACCTGTTTCACATTTGTTTCATTGAAATAATTCCTATTATGATTGGATACCATCGTCAAATGAATCTCTGTTAAAGAATACGTGATCTATCAGATTTCCTTTGGAAAACCAACTATACTTATACAGCAAGATTCTCCTTTTTTGATGTGAGAAATAGACACTAACTTTTCCTCCACTGTTATGGATCATCAGATGTCTCTAGTAGGTGAATTTGCTTGGGACTGATGAAGGACTATAGAAAAATGTCTTGACTGGGATCATATTTCACAGCCTTTCCCAGCGGTAGCTATAGAAGAAGCCTGTTAAATTCCATTTTCACCGAAGTTCCTTGAGAGAGGAAAGTGGCTCTAAGTCTGACTATGTAGCTTTTGGGGGTGGCATTTTAGAAATAAGTCAGGATAGGCCTGGGGTGGCATAACATGTTTTTCTCAGGGTATGGATGACAGAGTCCAAAACTAAAATAAGATTTCAGAAAATCCATGTCTGCTTATTTTCAAACTCTGTTAGAAGGTGACAGAGTGAGTGTAATGGGAGGAAGCTGAGGAGAAGAGATTATATTAAATGTCAGAAATAAACCTCTGTACTATTTTGGAGTAGTTTCCCAAGGGAAGTGTGGGATGCTTCATATCTTTGAAGTTGTGTTTAAAATGAGACAGGGCTAGAAAACATAGTACAGTACTGTAAATGAGTAATGCATCCTGCCCTGGGCAAGAGAAGGAAAATGGGTCTGCTTGGTGCTTTCCAAGCCTGATTTCTCAGACTTTGTAAAATGAATTAAACAATCTTTTTTTTTTTTTTTTTTGAATAAAAATGCTTTATCTGAAAACATATTTTGCATCCATTCACAAAATATATTTTAAAGTTCTTTGCACTTGTAATTAGTCTAATCAGCCATTCCATAAAAGCCAAATGACATTAAACGTTGTTATAATGTCACTTGGGAGATTACCTAGCAAACAAGATTGTATCCGTGACAACTCTGAGCTTTAGTTTTCAGAAGATACAGAAAAAATGTAATCAGACATTAGTCTTCATTATCCTCCCAGCTGAGACAAGAAGTACTGGCAGTTGCTGCTGACAGGATGTTGGCTCAGTAAATAAACACTCTGGTCAGTTATGGCCAATCTTCTCTGCCTGTTTGAAAGCCCTGGGCCCTGCCTTGGTCTTTCTATGCTTGTGTTTCTGCACTTACATAAGCCCTTGACGCCTTTGGTGTGGCTTTGTGACTATCCACATGCACCTTATGGCTTTGGGCTGGATTGGAGTTTTTGGAATTGCTGTGTTGCTTACAAAGCCTCAAATTGTGCCTTAAAATACCAAGTGTATATCCTCTTAAATGGCACAAACGTAGCTTTTTCCATTAGGCAGGGCAGGTTATACTTGATTCATGGGAATACTTTTTATACTGTCCAAGCCTTGAAAATACCATGCTACTTTACAGCACTTCATAGAGTCTTCCTTTTTAATGCCTTGGGAAGTCTACTGGCTTCCTGTTTATTTGCTGTTCTTTGAAATACACCTGTCCTTGAAGCAAAGTGTACTTGGTTTGTAAAAGTTCTACATGTAAAATGTTACTTGTACTTCATAGTCTTATTAGACTTCCTAATTACATGAGGCAATCAAAAAGAGTGGAGGCAGAGGCTTTAATTGATAAATAATAAAAATGTATTGCATCAAACCTCTTAAAAATAAATCGTAAAGGTTAGCTGGCTGAATTCAGCGTCAGTAAAATTAACTTAATCTAAACCCAGAACACAATCATTTGCTGAATAACACTTAACAAAAATGCACATGCAAATGGGCAGTAGAATTAAAAGCATGCATATATTTGGCACCGGATTGAGCTGGAAATCCTTTTTTGCTCATGAATTTTACTTTAGCCTCATCGTCATACTTTCTACCCAGAATTTTCATTGTTTTGCTAGGTGAATGTGAATGCAGTTGTGGCTCAGTGAGTCTTCTCAAAGATTACATGAAATCAACTTTTTTCCATTTTTATCTGTTTTCCAGACATCCAAAATAGAACAGTTTTGTGAATACACTGTGATTTTAGTGGTCATATATATTAAAAGCTTTACAATGAATGGATTGCCTGCATTGCTTTTTTTTTTTTTAGCATCTCCCACTGATGTGGAACAACAGGTGCCTTCAGGGTTGGTAGAACTTGTATAGCGAACACCCCAGCACGGTGTGTTTCTGGACTAATAGAAAGCCCAGTTCCTTTGGGAGCTGAAGATGCTATATATTTTTTGAATCAAATAGCTATTTTTTTAATTACTAAAGTTAAAATATGCTAGAGGGAGAACTTATGTAGTCAACATAAAGTCTTTAAATGAGTTTTAGTAGCTTTAGTGTGCTAAGTGGTATAATGTTATACACCATTTTTCATTAAATCAGAGTAACTTTAGTTTTGTACCTTTGCCTTGGGTCATAGAGTTTTGGAATGTATTATTTTCTAAATAAAAAATAAATTGTATTTTCTTTATTATGGAAGTCCCCTGCGTATCTCTAAATATGATTATATGACTTCAAAAGACAAATTTAATCTTCTGGGCTGCAGACATCGTAAATTCTTGATGTTCTCCGAGTTAGCAGATATAGATATTTTTCCTGGAATGTAGACTTTTTCAAGTTTATTTTTTTTCTTAGTCTAACTGTTCTTTTCTTTGTATGAGGACCGTACTGTCAGACATTATTAAAGCAAAAGATGAAGTACGCAAAACCCTCTGAATGTAATAGTATTAGAATTAGATACGTCTATGGAATATTGTCTTTCTTTGCTATTTTTTGAGGCTTCAAACATTGTAATAAATGTTTCTGAACTGTGTCCTGTTCCTTTATGAACCCATGCTGTGATAATGGATGGAAGACTCACTAATTTGTTTCAGTAAAGAAAGTAAGTAAAAAAAAAAAAAAAAATAAAGTAAATGAAAGAAGTTAAAATTGAAGAAATGAGCAAAGTTTTGGTAGTATGTTTCTTTAAAGATGACACTGCATAAAATCCTTCTGTTTCTTTATAGAATGGAAGGAGTAGGAATTGATTTTGCTTACTATAGAGTTTCCTATTATATTTTATTTGATGTTAAGTTTTGAGACAGTTTTCTGTGACCTTCCAGGAAAAAAAGTTCTTCATGGCAGGAATATTTGGACAAACCTTGAGCTGACCAAATATTAGCATGTTTATCCAATGCTGCTTTCTTGTTCAGCAACTAATTGAAAACTTCTTTTGGAAAAGTTTTGGTGAGCTAAGCTTTGCAGCTTAGTGCAGTTTGTCATGAGTAGAGGTCTTGTATATGGCTTCATAATTACTGAATGCACTGAAATATATATGGTATTTTAGATTTTATTGAGATTGATGTTAAATCTACCAGTGGCTTAGCAGGGGCATTTTGAGAACTAATCCATTATTCTTTATCAATGCTTTTGCCAAATGGTGATATTTTTGTATACTAGCTCTTTGTTGCAGTGTAAATTTTTATAAGAAAATGCCAAAATAAAAAACAAAACCAACCTGATGTTTTCCTTATGAATGATATGGGACTGGTACAAGGGCTTGTTATGAGCTACAGAGATCTTTATTTTCAGTCCAGGATTGGGATTTGGGACAGCTTGGTCATGAATTGTGAGTAACATCTGTGAAATGAATTTATTTCCTGTCTAAGCTCTACTGAGCCAATAATGGTGCTATTTGCAATATGACTGACTATGATGAGAAATGGAAATCTGCATGGCTATCAATTGTGATGGAAATTACTTTAAAAATATAGCCAATAATATTCTAGGGAATACTTTCTGGTATCTTTTTGGTATCTTTTGAAAATATCCTTAATCTCTTATTTGCTTACTTATCAAATATCAGAAATGGGTTCTATATCATGCTTCAATTCTGTCACTATATTAGTGCTTTCAGAAACTGATCTGAGTAAAGTGGCTCTTCTTTACATCACTGTGGCTCAGTATAGAATATGGCCCATTAACATGATGGGAATGTTAGTGACACATAAGGGTTAAACATAAACACTGATCGTTATTGGAGATTTTTTGATATAAAACGTGTTGCATAAATGCTTAACACTTTTCTGTTAAACTGGAGACGCTTGCCAACTGTGCTAAAATTGGTTCTTAACAGTTGTGGTTATCCATCATGTTTTCAAATGGAAAGCGAGTGTGGAATATGGGACTTAAACAGAATTGCAAAAGAATTGGACTCCAAGGTGTACATGGGTCTGTTTGATGTGCTATTTCTTCTTAAAGATAATAATTGTGAGGATAAAACATGGAATTCTTTCAGGACTGTTAAGAAAGATATGCTGGGGCTATCTAGGCATAATCAAGACTGGAAAAAATGATATGAAGGATGAAATTTCTATATTTCTTTATTTTAATTAACTGGATTTTACTTTAAACTGAATACTTTGTGAGGATAAAATAAGACAAAATATCTCACTTCTGAAGGTACTTTGTCTATCAGGAAAACCGCTCAGTCCAAGTTGTTTTTAAACAAAAGGGAGCAATTTGGGTAGCATTTTATGAAATTGTGTGCTGATAAAGTGATCAATCCTGAGATGAAGAATTAATTCCTGTATTTGAGGTCAGTTTGAGCTGTGGGAGCTCATAAAATGTTTTGAGCCAGTCTGGGCTACGTCTTTGAAAACCAATACCCATAAAAGGTCTTAATGGACTAATGAGCAACCTGTTTGTACCGTAGATATGTCAGAAGGGGGGCAGAATTTTATTGAATTTATGCACTAGTTAGTCATTTCCTCTGAGAGCCACCTAATTTGATTGCAGAGTACATAAACATTAGGAAAATTTCTTAAAATTATTTGAAGGCAAAAAGTACCTCAATTGTTGCTCTAGAACAGTTATACCTACAGATTTTTACCTACTATAGTTCATATTTATTGCATGCCATTTAACTTGATCATTGAGCAGCTGATTATAATTGTAGGGGAATATCTGTTAGGGCCTCGAATAAATGATTTATATCTAATGTAACTGTCAGCTAGTTCTCATGTCTCCATATGTTTTTCAAATGATTTGTGCTTTTGGTGGTGAGGTGGGTTATTAAGGAGTTTGCTTGAGTTTTATCACTTATTCTACTCTGCTTGGACAATCAGGACAGTAAGCTCAGACTTCAGAGAGCAAAAAGTGGTTGCAGAAATGTTTGTGTCTCAGATCTTTTAAATTGTTGGCCTGGGTTCCGTACACAGACCCATCCAGAAAGAGTTTGCGGTCTGTGTTTCTGGTCTGCTGCAGTCAGTGGATATCAGATATCAGCGCACTGAGAAAAAGGGAAGCACTGCAGGTCTGGCTGTGGATGGCTGCTGCTACTGTAAAAGAAAACACAGTAAATTCAGATGGTGGGTGGGTAAAGCAAATGCAAATGGGGAGCTTTAGAAGTGATGAGATTATTTGGTTACATAAGCTTGGTAGCTTGATGATGGATTTAAGAGATGAGGAGATTTTTGTTATTTCCATAAATAGAATAAATAAATAATTTTGCATAAATAGAAGACAGTGGAAATGAAAAGACACTGAAATGCAAAACTAATGTTGTGCATTTTGTTTTTTTCCTATAGACAGCTCAGTTCCAGGAATATAACTATGTAACTAAACCCTTCCCTTGATTAAGATCTTGAACACCAAATGCTTCTTAAATATTGGACCAGCCACCAGAATCCATGGAAATACCGATAAAACTCTCGAGTACCAGTGAGCCAGGAGGAACTTTCTTAAGTATTTAATGATAAGAGCAGTTTATGTCAATGCTAGACTTTCAACTCTAAAAGCAATGGATTCAGTTATTGTAGCTGCATCTACAGTAGTCTGATATCACATCAACCAAGTACCCTCTAAGTGACTTTTTCCCCCTACCACTCTTTGTTTAATGCACCAGAGAAGCCTGGAGCATGTGGAACCCAGCTGCTGCCACCAGGATAGAGCTCATCTGAGGTAAATCCCCTGAAATATAGGGCACTCAGCACTTACTGTGTCATTCTAGAGGTCTGCTTCTGTTGCATTGCCATATTTGCTGAGGCAGATGTAGTCTTACGAGTATCTATTCCTCTAGGCACTAAAGCAAGAAAAAATAATGCTTCAGCTCCAGTGCACTGTCACAACCCACTGAAAGCTTGCAGATGCTTTTAAGGAGCACAAATCAAATCTCAATAAGCAAACTGGTGCCTTCCTTATGTCTTGGTTCTGTCACACGCAGTAGCAGGTGGTTTTCTGAATATATCTGAGACAACAGGGCTCTTGTTGTGGCAGGCACAGGTACACCTGCTCCCGCTTCCTCTTCACTGGTTGCTCTTCATCAGGCTTGCTTTGCGCAGTTAAAAGCAATGTTACACTGTTTAGTTATTTTAGCAGTCAC
Organism: Scolopax minor; assembly: GCA_028566535.1. NCBI lineage: Eukaryota > Metazoa > Chordata > Aves > Charadriiformes > Scolopacidae > Scolopax > Scolopax minor. The sequence continues at coordinate 57,760,433 of JAOXNG010000031.1, forward strand.
TCAGCTGCACTCATCAAATCAAACTGAACCTGTGGCATAGAAGTAGAGCTGGTCACCAGCCAATTAGATTCTTCACTTCTACCTTCTTACCTGACAAAAAATGGAGTTTGGCAGATAGGCTGCTAACAGTTTTCTCAAGGGTGGCTTGTTTTCCTTTACACTTGCTATTTTTGGTTTAGTCTGGTTTATGGGGTTTTTTTGGAGGAGCGGTGTGGATGAAATGAAAAGTTGATTGAAGGAATATGAAGGGAAAGGTAAGGATAAAGAACTCTTGCTTCAGAGCTGTCTTATGCTGTCACCCATGAAAATATGACAGCAAGAACTTGTGAATCCACTAGAAAGCTTTCCCTATTGTCCGCTGGCAAAAGGCAGATATATAATGAGTATACCCCAAATCTTTCTAGTTAAGAGGTGTCATAGATGAAAACAACTTGTATGTTTAGTTGTTAATAAGCAGGCTGTTAGTAAAATTACTTAAGTAGGTCAGCATGAGTATAATTAGAAGTAATGGGGTGAAAGTTAGCAAAGTAAAATATCAACTAAATATCTGGGAAGCATTTTGAATAGTGAAGTGTGTTGGACTGTGAAACTTTCTCTCCTAGTGTTGAAATACTTACATATGTATTCATTTATATTCTGTGCTATTTTGCCTTTCTAATGTGCTATGATAATCATGTATCTATGAAAGTTATTGGGAAATCTTGGCACCTCTGATTTAATTCTAGCAGTATATATCTCTAGCAGGGCAAATAGTGAGCCAAATATCATAGATCAGAAATAACCAGATGGCAGCCCAGAAGGGCTGTGACGTCTGCTCAAATGTGGAGTAACAGGGTACCAAACTGTGGGATGATGACACCCTGTTGCCTGATAGCACTTTGTGTCAAGGCAAAAACTTTAATTGCCCCAAAAGTAGAGCAGTGCCTGCAACAGCCTCACATATGCCAAGTGATGACTGCTAATGTATTATCTCTTAATTTTCTCATCAGATATGGATTTAATGGGAGACATTCTTGACTTCACTATTAGTAGCAACAAGTGCATAGCAAACTCTAGATCATGCAAAGAGGTGCAACTGCACAGGCATCTCCCATCACCCCCATTATGTTGCCAGCATCTTTGAAGTCCCAGTCTTTGCTGACCTTCTGACACCACTGAGAGATGTGACAGACTCTTTTTCTGTCCCTCTGACCCAGCCTATGGCTTTTTATAGACTGTGCAGCCAGAGAGCAGTTTAACAGTAATACCCCTGGTGTTGCAGCTGCCTTGCTGTATGTTATGTGTATGCCTCCTTCCCCAGCAGACATCTAAATTCATTGTGCTCCTTGGCTCTTCCAAATGAATTACCTGGCAGAAGATACCTGCTCCAGAGACAGACAATGTCCTGCCTGTCATGACTTTCACCTGACCTAGTTCTTATTTCCCTGCTGACATTTTGAGTCCAGCTGCTGCTAAATAGAGGTGACTGGGGGCAGCCACAAGCAGTCTGTGAGCTGGAGTTGGAACTGCTGATCTGAGACACAGGACTGCTTACCAGCCTCACTGGTTCTTATGCAGAACAACTCTGCTGATGTGTATGGGGCAGAACATGCCTTGCCTGTTACTCCAGAAGGGCATGAGTCTTCCACTGGGTTTGTGTCATAACTATTAATCCCCTGTGGACATCTGCAATACCCTGCTGTATGATCTTATGCCCCTACATACCAATATTGAGGCAAGTGAATTCTACTAAGCATGTGTATACAGGATATATACACAGGTGTCTATATGTATGATAGGCAAGAGCATAGCCTAGAAAGTTTTGCAGCTGACCAGCATGTAGATACCTAAAGTGAGTTGAAACACTTTGCAAGTGCTGCTAATTCCACTGACTAAAGCTGTGATAAAGTTGCCTAAAGATAGATGTTCAGTGACATGTGAGACTCGCCTTCTACGTATGGACAAAGTATATACTACATATAGTCTTTTCAGCCAGTCCCCAAGGGTGTCTCAGACATGTAAGATATCTTAAAGGTCATTAGACTCTGTTTAGGAAATGTAATTCCAAGAGTTTGCTCCAGAATCCCATAAACTTTTTAGTTAAAGAACGACTGGCTGGAATAGTGATTATTTTATAGAGGCAATGGCAAAAGAGTGCTGGATTTTGAGAATTTGATGCCATCAAAATTGAGCAGGTTTGGGAAGTGTTCAGGTCTTGCTTGCTCACTTTGATTGCAACCCCTTTTTTTTTTTTCCTTTCAGCCAATTTTAAACAGCCTTGTTTGATTTGCTGAGAGAAATCTTGGACTATGTCTAGAGAAATTACTCTGTTACAGCCCTCTTGCATATTTATTCTTTTCTACTGATTGCTTGAGACTGCAGAGTTGAAAAGGCAGATGACAGATGTAACACCATGGAAAACTTTTAAATCTATGTGTGTCTGAAGATGCTTAGCAAGTTGGTGTCTCTTAGTGTTTGAATATTCAAGTATGTGGAAATTAGAGCATTTATTATTAATATAACTAAGTAAATATACTGTGAAGCATCTGCTGGCATACTCTTCAGTAAAACCAAAACCTCAGGATGCATTTCCAGAATTTATCTTTTCTGTGTAAGTTCCTTAATAGCCATCAGAAATTACAGAGTTTGCTTGCATGGCTGTCCGTTTTAGAATAGAAAGTTGTGTTTGTCTTTTATCGGTGAATTTGCTTACATGAGTATTTAAATTTCATATATGCACCTCTTATTTTTGGTGTCTTGTTACCTTTGGACTGTTTCAGTGACAGCGTTGCTGTGGGTGGTTCGCCGAATCGTTCCAGTTAGATGTGCTGAGAGCAGGCACTCCCTGCCAATTAATTCTTGTAGATATCAATTTTCTATAGGTGCTCATTGACAACAGAGTCAATAGATGCAGTGTGGCAGTTACCCTGATGCCTTACCTGTGCAAGTAAAAGTTTCCACTTAACAAGGGGATAGGAATTCTTCCTGAAGTATCTTGAAGTCAAATGGGCACTAGATGTCACTGTTGCTGCTTATTACCCAAAACCAACTCCTCAGCAGTAGAACTCTTGGGTGGTCTCTGTTATTATGCCTATTCATGTGACTCCTTTTTGTGATGGAAAGATTAGCAAGACTTGCCCTGGTCAGTGTAATCAAAAATAAACCTGAGTGTTACTATAGAACTCTTAACCTCTCATTCCATGTAGAAGATGTGTACTTGGTGTTAGTCTGCTTGCACCAAATGTCCTTCAGCTTTTATGATGCTGCTATATTATATTTTGGAAAAGAGTTGGCTTTACAAGATGATCACCCTGTGAGTTAGGGATGTCTTGAACGTGCAGCAGTGAAAGCTTCTTCATACTAGTTTGAAGGTGTCTAAAGACATAGTTGTTTTTTGTCTGCTGTGCAGCAAGCTGTTGCAGTCAGAAGGCAGTTGTCGGGTGCAGAGCACGGTTTTTGTGCTAGCTTCATTGCTGAAATGATCTCGGGAATGAGATGATCTTAATTAACATTTTGTTACTCTAAATATAGCTGCACAGCTGAAGTCTGCAGTTGCAGCCTGACCGAAGTAAACATCTATTTTCAGCTGTGCATAATTCAGGTACTGAATCTTGTGATCAGCTACAGCTTAGCACAGCTCTCTAAAGGCAGAACATAACACATAGCAAGAAAATCCTTGTAGTTTTCTGATTTCCTTTTATTATTGATGTTTTTCTTTAGAGTACGCTAAATCTTTGGCAATAGTGGAGAAGCAGCTAAGTGGCTGTCACAGAGGTTTATCTGGCTCAGAAGGGCCAAAATCTTTACTTGAGGCAGCTATTTTTGCAGTGCCTAAACAACATTGTATGAATCTTGACAGTCAGGAGGAAGAGCCAATTTCCTTTTTCCTGCCTGGAACTGTCTCTTGCATTGAGGAGCTTGGTTACTTCTAGAAATTCTGCTTGTACGTTTGGCTCTTAAGGGTTATTTGGAAATATCTCTGCAGCTTTCCAATTGTGGAAGGAGAGCTGGGCTCAGCACAGCTGCGGGCGCCAGGGAATGTTTAATGCTGCCTTGGCAGTTCTCACTGCTAGGACATACCTCTAGAAGTGTGTAAGCCAGGCTTGGTGGT